>JAIPRL010009102.1:0-18479 GCA_025469235.1 Pemphigus obesinymphae | reverse complement strand
ATTTTTGATTTATGTAGATATAATATAAAATATATAATATAATGTACCTATCATTTTAAAATATACCTAATAATGTTATAAAAGTAATAAAATGACTATAAATAATATAATATATTATATATATATATAATAATAATATATGTAAATAAATTACATATATTACATTTTTTATGATTAAATGAATATTTGAACCATCCCCCTAGAATTTAAACTAAAGGGGACGCCAAACTTAAGCTAAGCAAAGAAGGGGGACGCCGTCCCCCTCAGTCCCCCCTCACTTTAACCACTGGGTATACGCAATTTTGTTTATATAACGTTGTCCGTTGCACGTACAGCCGCATGAAACAGTACAGTTTATTGTCTATCAATAAATATCGAGTATCGAATATTGATTTTAGTTACCCAACATTGATAATAATACTATAGTCGAAATATACGTCCTGCTAATTTACGGGTTCAATTTATATTACTTGCTTATTCTATAGGTACCTACTCTTTTCCCGGACATAAGTAGGTAGTATGTAGCCTTTCGGAGGACAAACTATTATATAGGTATGGTGACCATATAATATATACGTAGGTACTTATTTTTTGATCTATGTACTGTTGTCTAAATTATTGTGCTAAATATATCTAAATCATCCTTGAATTTTAAACGATTTTATTGACTTTTTAAAGTTCGCTGTGTATATACGAGGAAAGTGTATACCGATACTTACCTATTATACATACATTTGGATATTTACCCCACTCCACACTATGTGCATTTGTTACAATCGTATGACGATGTCACTGTATTATATTACAATATTATATGTAGGTAGTAGGTACCTATTTATTTACACATGGACCGTGGTTCAGTGGTTGGATTACCATATAACTCGTATAAAATATGTCATAGGTACTATACCTATATTATATACTAGCTGATAATAGAGATCTGGTGTAATAATAATATGAAAACACTTGATACTCATACACACGATAGGAACAATATTGTTTTTTTTTTAACAAAATCTGATGGCGTGGAAATATTAAATAGGTAATGCAATAGTATAATTGAATATATTTAGCGACTGTTAAAAACTAAAATGTATAATAGCAGTTGTCGTTCTACCACGCAGAATGTTATTTAGGGAACGGACGTGTTTTTTTTTAACGAGCATGCGTTTAATAATATACATTATTTATATGTCAGGCGTGGATCCAGGATGTCTAATAACAATAAATTATCAGAATAATCAAAAAAAGAAAGTCTTTCGTATACATTTTCCCACAAAATCTGTGATTTGTGCGGGGACATTGCTCCCATAGTCCCCTTGTATCCACGCCTGTTATGCATTTTGTAAGGATTTAATGTTATGGAAGTTTAATTTTAACTTTTTAACGCCACACACCAGGTTTTTGGTTTTATATAGGCAATTTTTATGAAATTTTAAGAAAAACGAAAATCTAACAATTTAAAAATATTTTAATATATTTTAAAAGTAGTTTAAAAATATTTCCGTGTTAGTTCCATTTTTTATTGTTGTGTAATCGCGATATTTGTTAAAAAAAAAACCCCTTCCATTCACGTTTTATGGCTTTAAAATTGATCATAAATCAATTTTTTCTAACTTTCGACAGAAGTATTTTTTTGTAAGTATTTTAAATCTTTACTGATTGATCCTTAAAAATATCAAAATTTTACAATTTCAAATTGTTTATGTAAAATACAATTTTAACATTAAACAAAAATAGCTCTGTCAAAAATCAAAATATAGTAAATATTGTCAGCATTTTATCGATGTAAAAATTATTTATCTGTGATTATTCTAGCTAATATAATACTTGAAGTACGAAATTACGTTTTACAGACTATTTTTCGTGGTGTAGCTTCCTCTTAAGCATTAATCTACCAACCTAACTCGGGGTTCAATGTAATTATCATAATAACTTAAGTTATTAAAAGTCCACGAGCCTATAAGAAATGTTTTGTATTATTCGAGAAATTATTATTTTAAATTTCTTTTTAAAATTATTCAAAGTATTCTCATCATTTGTCTCGTATTAAATTAGTTAGTACCTATTATCTACCTACCTTACCGTATACACGGTAATATAAATGCTGAAATTATCATTTACATACATTAATTATATACGTGTAGTTATGTAAAGAAAATTATTGTCTAGATAATTGTTTACAACTGATATGCATAATATGTCTGGACAAAAATAATGCACGGAGAGTTTATACGCGGCGCAATCAGTAAAAAAAAATGTCTATTAATTTTAACGTATGCACTATTGCGTTGCAGTTTCACTACAATCGCAAGGTGGTTATAATTTGCACGTTATTTTTATGGTATTCCCCACCTTAATATAAAATTAGATATACACGCGCCATACACAGACATTTTATATTTTCGGGGAGTCACCGAGTCGGTCATGTTCAATTTTGTCTATAATGTGATAGCGTTTGCTCATAACCATGTTGTTATAATAATATGGAGAATATTGTTCTAGAATGTATACGTTATTTTTCAAGGCTCGGTCAGTGGGTCAAGTTCGACTTTGTCGAATTAATAAACATGATATTATGTTTACTAACAATATTCTAGATGATATACAGTTGTACACACAGTTAGTAGTATAATAGGGTATCAAAGGATGGAAGGGGAATAGAAGGTTTAAAGTTTAGTCTCTAGCTATTTTTTCTGTAATGTACACGGCGATAAACATGATGCGAATCTCATTTTTAAGGTTTTACATACATATTTTAAACGAATTTTCGTTTTATGTTTTTCCAAATATTGATTTTTATGTCATTCTAAATTATAAATATTGTTTCGATCATCGAAAATTTTTTTCAAATGGGAACCTCTTTATTTTACTGTTGTTTATCCGACAACTTTAACGTATCGAAATCGACATTCGAACAACCTGCAGTAATTTCTTGTATACGAGTAGTATAGGTAATACTATTGTAATTTGCATAGCAATGTCCTTGAAATTTTTATGTGCGTGAAATCATATTAAATACATATAATGTATAAAATATTGTGTGTATAATAGTATTAAATACATACATACATAAAATACTAATTGAAAACATAATGGAAAAAAGATTATTGATTTAATTTGTATAGTCAACACTTACGTACTGCATGTAAAACACAAAGGAAATATCAAATGTCGTTTATTTCTTAATAATAATTGTTTTGCAAATTGGAATGAATGAGCAATTTGATCATTTATTCATTTGTGATAGTACCTACCTACAAATACACTTGACAAAATATTACAAATTGACATCTAATTATTACGTTTACCTTTTATTAGTCTGAAATCTCATAAAACCTATTTAATATTCAAGATCATTTTGAATTAACAAGAATAAACGAAAAACCTACAACGTTTTCTCATTTGTTTTTGTGCTCTTCGATTTCGTAAAAATATTGCTCCAAGTTCGAAATAATTATTTTTTTATTCGTAACAAATTCTTATTTACTCTAACCTAATAATATACGTATGAAAAAGTGGAGTACGAAATATTTGACCATGGGGAGTTAATGTTGTACATGTTATAACATGTAATGTTCTACATGTTATATAAGTATAGTATTTTTCTAATGAAAGTTATCGAAATTCGAAATAAAAAGATTTAAATCTTTATTATTAATATATGTCGAAAGAAAATACAATAATTACAATCACTGAAAATCCAGAAATGGATCAGATTTGATAAATGAAAGAGAGAAATTAATTTATAAATTTATAAATTTAATTGTCTTATTAAAATACATATATACTTCAGGAAATGGTAATTTTTAATTTGAACACTACACATTATACAGTGGCGATCCAAAGACATATATATTTTTTTTTTGGGAGGGGGGGTATTTTTATAATTTGCCGACTACATTCCGAACAATTTCTAATTTGCTGAGTAAATTAAGCAAAAAAAAGGTTATAAACCTTGGCGTGTCCAGCACAAAATATTTGGGTAGGCTTGTTATGTTCTGCACAGTACTACCATGGAAAGATTTGGCATAGGATACGGAAAGAAAAATTGTATATATTGGTCATTGTACTTTCTATAATATAGACTATTTTTTTTATTATAAACAGGGATTAAACTCACTTCCAAAAAAAAAAAAAAAAAAAATGAGAACCGGGAACCGGTATTAGGTAGGTTTTTAAATTATATGTATATATCTATGTATATGTGTATATATAAATGGTTCTTTAAAAAAATAAAAATCAAGAGTTTATTAATAACCCGTTAAATACCACTTTCTAATTTTGAGGATAACAGCTCCTTGGTTTAAAACTGCTTCCTAATTTTGAGGATAATCGCTAGTTTAAAACCACTTTCAACCTTTCATAATCGGTTACTGGTTTCCTTAGGGAAAATCTGCCATTTAAAATTTCCATAAAATTCACATTGACTTTCCATTTACATTTTCTAAAGAAAATGAATGGGAAAATGAAATTTTTTTCACAGAGTTTCCATTGAAGATTTGAACCACTACCAACTTTTTTAAATTGTTATTTACTATTTACATCAACTTTTTAAAAAACGGCCTTTATAAAATTTATAACTACACGTCACTCAGTATAAACTTGTAACGTAATTTCAGTGTTTGAAAGGGGGGGAGGGTAAAAGTTTTGATCGGCATAAATAACTGAAAAAACCGGTCGTTGCGCTCATAAACTTATTTTAACTCAATACAATATTATATTACCATTTATTATTATTAAATACGTAGACATATAATGTAAAGTATATTAAACACACTGTAAACTTGATCCATTTGCTTTGGAATTACTAATGACTTTTATACTGAGATAATAAATGTTATAATAAATATTCGGCCGGACACCGCCCCCTTCCTGTCACAAGGGGTGCAAATGCCCACCTTTCCCTCCCCAAATGACGCCACTGGAATATAAACCACTTAATTTAATTAATTTAAAGTACTTAATTTAGGTATATGATTTAGAGAGTAAATTATATTTGTCTATTTTTTATTTTTCACATTTGATTGGTTTGGCTGGGGTACTCAAAACCGTTTTATGATCAAATTTTAAATTTAACTGTATTTATAAAATCTTTTAGGTAAATAAAATAAATATCAATTAGTAAAAACTAAAAAATAAATAAATAAAAATACTTGATTATTGTTTTCTTTTTTTTATTATGGATACCACACGTAGATCGCGTATGAATCAAAAAGATTGAAAATATTGGATCAATAGCAATAAATGTTGAGATTATTGATAGATTTTTAAATGAAAATTAAGAAGTTTTAAACTATTATCTTAGCCATTTATGATACATAGTTATTTGTTTTATTGTTCAATATTAATTTATAGTTGTTAACTTATTTACTATAAATTAACAGTTTTACATGCTCCTGTTTCCCAAAATTAACATGCTCATGTTTGATCCTTAACATATTAGAGGAATGGAAGATGGTTCTTGATAGCTACGACAAGCATAGCTATCAAATTATCACTGGACGGGTTTGGTAATTATGGCCGGCTTGCACTAGAGATCAGACGCCACCGACGAGAAAAATCTAGTTGACTACACCCTTTTTGCTACCTGGGAACCGAACTGGGGACCTCGTACGTCGAAAAACGCGTCTTGACCACTTGGATTATTTTTATTAATTTATATATTTATTGAATATTTTAAAATTAATTTGTATAAAAAAGTTATTAATAATGAAAGTATTTTTTTGAGGGACACAAAAAATTAATATTATATTCATTAAGAGGACGTGATACCCATATTTTTTGTCTCCGTCTAACTGAAAATATATGAAATTTACGTTTAGCTTTTTTATCACAACTTTGTCACTTTTATAATATGATAATAGGTAAATTAAAGTACCTACACAAAGAAAAGGCAAAAAACAAAAAGTCATCAGGTACCTAATGAAAACGGTAAAACAATAACTGAGAAAAAATACATAAATAAATATTAATAAGTGTTAAACGTTTATAATTAAAAATATTGATGAATATAAATAAATTATCACTAATAATATGAAATTGATTTTGATGAATCTGCGTTTTTCTGGTTTTTAATGTCTATTAAACAGTCTAAATGTCTAAATAGTCTAATGTTTAGAATAAATCAAAGTATTTAATACACTTTTTCGTTATAAATTCAATAATTTTAGGTCCAGAAATATAAAAAAATACAAATTTATAATATACACCAAAAATATAAACTTGTTGATTGTTAACATTGTGTATAAAAGCATTAAAAAAGTAAAATAAAATAATATATATTAAGAGTGTTTGTAGTTACCTATGTATAGCATTTGTTCTATAGCGGTAGGCATACATATTGTTATAAAATTATTACATTTACACATTACGAATATTCCGAAAATTAAAAATATTAATGATTTTTAGTACATAACAACTTATTGATGAGTAGCAAACAACTTTACCAGACATAAGCTAAATAGCATATTAAACAAGTAAATTATGTTATGAATAAAGAATATTATATTTAAATTTTGTTTTTAACCGATTTTATAAGTCAAATTGATATAATATAATAGTAGCACTGTACGATACTGATAAGTTGATAACTGATAAAAAATAATTTAAGATAAGAGGCGCTGTCCCTAGACACTCGTGTAAAACAACGCGTTTATCGATAAATAATTATTTATCATTGAAATTATGATACTAAAAATCAAAGTTATTGATATTGTTCACTCGATTTTTTGTAGTTTTTGTAAATATTATTTTATTATTGTCATTTAATGTAGGTATAAAAGTAATTTATTAATTTATAAGTAAGTCGTAAGTGAGTTTATATTGAATAAAAAATACCTTGCGCCAGTATTTAAAGTGTATTTAAAGTGGTCCTGGCATAATCGATTTCTTTAATGATCCCGTCTATAGAAATTTGAATTTACCAATTGAGGTTTTGGATTTCAAGAATATATTACTGTTAGATCACTAACAAATGTATAACTAAACTGATAACTATAACAACTTTGCATTGAGTACAAAAATACATCAATATTTTTTGGGCAAGATTTCACGTTGTGTAATAAGTATCAATAAAACATATTTTCAAAGCGTGATAATATAATACATTAATACCTAATAAGTATTGTATTGTTATTTTGTATATTTTAATAATTAATTATTATACATAATATACTGTGATTCACTTTGTACACGAAATAATGTTACCTAAGTATTCATATAGTCAAAATACTGACATAATATAGTATATGTTTTGTTATTGTAAATATTTAAATAGTTATTGAGTTTTATAATAATCATATTTTTGAAAAAATTATTTTATGTATTATTTTTAAATGGTGATCAAAAGTCAAAATTATATGTTTTACAGAAATAATCAGAAATATATGTTATTAGGTGAATGGTATATTACAGTGCAAAATTTAACAAAGTAACAACAGTTGACAAAATATGTTCAAACAATATTTTATTGCTTCCTTAACTAAGTATTGAAAGTTAAGCATTATTCAAAAGTTAAAATGCTATATTTACCCTAAAACTACCATTCTTGATAAAGTTCTAAAAAATTTTTTTTGAATTTAAAGCGTTTTCAAAAGGTAATTTTTGGAAAAACAATCTCAAAATTCTTAAATATCTCCATTCACCTCTTTCTTAAATAAACTATCTACATATCCATCAGTGTTTATAAATTATAGAATAAAATATTTTATAGGTATATTCTAGAATACCGTTATACCTATTATTGGATCGTCGAGTTTGGCGATTCGAACGAGTTCTACACCGACGCTCTTTTCAGATTTGATATTCTTGTAATACTTACGCATGTGCAGGCGAATGTCAATGACTATAATATATTCTCGGCAAGTCGGTCAAATTTGATTAATGTTTAATATATGTACACATACGTTATAATTTCATACGATATATTATGTATGGATATTGTTTTAAAATAGGTACCGAAATTTTAATAATATATTCTCGATACTCGAAGAGTTGAACGAAAATAAATTCTATATACAAAGCTAAAATGTATATGCTGGTTTTTTGAATGGTATATTATCTACTGAATATATATTATAAGATAAAATAAATCGAATAAAACAACTTTGGTTGTATTTTTGTCTTGTTTTAGGAAAAATATATCATTATCCGCAGGTTAGATTACTTTATATATATATAGAGAGAGAGAGAGCCTAATAATAAAAATAGTTAGGCACTTTGTAGTCTCTAAAAATTAAAAAGTTGTACTGAATATTATGAAGGTCATAATCATGATTTACGTTCATGATCATAATATAGTAAATAAACAGTTTTTTTTTCTCTTGGTATAAACTTCACAAACAATGATTACAAACGTCAAACACTATAACACTAGGTACATATTATAATATCGAATACCAACTAATGCAGGATTAAAGAAATTATACTCACCTGTATATATAGTAGGTAAGTATATGATAATGTCATATTTTCCTACAGGATATAAAATAATCTAGATTAATTACCTATGCCTACATTTTTTTATTATATTTTTTACCTATATAATATGTGGCATTCGTACATGCCTATATATCGTATTTATTTATACGAAACGTAAAAACAATTATTGTTTGTTAATTTATTCCATGAAAATTGAAAATAACTCGTAGGTCAATGTTAAATACCGTTATTTCATGTAAAAGCTTAATTAGTTATTATGTTATAAATCAGTTTTAGGTTAGGTTTAAAATAAATTACAAAAAGGTACTAGTCGGTGCGTCCATTCTGTTTGAATATTTTCATATAATATGTTATTACATATTTTTATGTAATAAAAATACAGTTGCGTTGGTAAATACCTATATAGGACAATAACTTATTTTCCATTTTAAATTATCAATACATCATGATCAAATAAATTGACCTACATTTTTACATAATTTTATTAAATGAATAGATTATTCAACATACATTTAAAAAAAATCAAAATTGTATGTAAATTTCTAAATTTTTTTTTTATATATGATTTATAATAGGTATACCTATGTTTTGTTACGGTTCGTTAGAAAATAAATCGATTAAATATTGATGTATGTATTTAAACATAGGTACTGCAATTTGAGATTGGTAGGTACCTACAGTTAAAACGTTATAAAATTATTTCAGTTACCTATTTAATACTTCCAGAAAAAAACAATATTCTATTAATATTGAAGGGAAATTTTTGGTTTGAAAAATAATCAAGGTTTAAAAACATTTTTGATTTAATTTTGTTTTTAGCATATTTAATTTTCTTAATTTCTGCAGTACAGAACTTTTTGACCAGCAAACTTAGTTCAATATTTTTATATTTATACTTTCTGTTTGCAAATTTGATTTAGTTGGTATTTTAAAGAGGCCATTTGTCAATTTATAAGAAATATAACTACCGAAAAAATCAAAATAATTTTTTAAAATAACACACGTTTGTTAAAATTACATTATTGTACCTATTATTTCCTCATAATTTCGAAAATAATGGTTTTAGAAACTTGAAATTTTCACAGACGACTATGTATTTTAGTAATTTCGTTTTATAAAAACTAATTATAATATAAATATCTATGGTTAGATTAACTTACGAAAAATAATGGCTAACGCTTGTGACCCATTAAGGAATTTTTTGCTACTTATTTAGATAGGTACCTAGTTTTAGAATTCAAATTTTATAAATATATTTCAGTTATAATTGTTAATACAAATATAGGTATTTAATTAAATATATTTTATTACGTCTTCAAAAAAAAAAAAAAAAATTGATCGGTCCATCCTGTAGAAATTGACATTACTACAAATTTCATATGTTTCCCCCTAAAAAAAATTATGTCCCCTTTCTATATATGAAATTAATTAATATTATTGACTCATATACATAGGTACCTAATAGTACTATTTTTGTGTATATAAATTATTAATTAGTCGATTTGTGCTAACATAACTTACTTGTGTAGGTATAGGCATATCAACAGGCCAAAATTATTATGGCTCAATATTATAATAAAAATAGTTTTTTAAGAAAAACATTAAACTGTTTGCAGCAAGTTCTATATGCTATATCAGGCATCAGTTAGTGTGATAAAAGCATTTATAGAAGAAAAATCCAAAATACCTATGCGCACATTGTATTAATATTTTATATTGAAACCTGCAGTACTGTTAAGACTAAAGATTTTTTTTAGATTGGTGGTCATACGGATTTGTCCTTTTTAAAGTACTTAATTTCATAATAGCGATAGTAAAATATAATATAACAATATATACCTATATTATTACTTAATATTTTTATTTTTTTATGGAAATTATATTTAAAACCATTTAAATGGTATTTACTATTATATAATGATATTTACTACTTATATATACATTCATTTTATATCAATAAAATATAAGTATCTAAAAGGAAGTCACTTATCAAATATTGTCATGATATTTATGATAATAAATTACAGTAATTTCACTAGTTAGATAGTTGAACCTTACATAAAATTAACATAGGAATACAAATAAAACTATAATGTAGGTAGTAGGTATTTTATAGACGTAATCATAAAATTAACTGTACTTCAATGGTGGAGTTTGTATTTTGATATTTATAGATTTAAAAACGAGTTATTTCATCGTGATTAATATAAATACATAATTTATTTTATATTTTTAAATATTCACAACTTGTTTTAAAATAAACTGAATTAATAACTTAAAATAATTTAAAAATAATACTCAGATGTGTATGTTTCTAAATTAACTGTAAATTTGTATTCAAATAAAATTATACACGCGTTCCTATGTTGTACACTTGTACCTATACTTAGTCTGTATAGTATGTAATACTTGTAAAACATTATTTAAATATAGATAAAAATATTTATTAAAAATGATTTTCAGATACAAAACATACTTTCTATTTTTAGATTTTGAGCTAAGAAAGGAGTCATTTATTGGTTTTACAATGATGTACTTTTTCTGTCTTATATATATTTTTTGGGGTAAAAGGAGTCGATAGCAAGAATTTTACACTAAAGAGCTTCTTTTGTTCTAGTTGGTGCTTTAGAAAGGTTATACAGAAAAACAATAAAGTTAAAAGTAATAACAAATAGAATAGTCATTATTAATTTTCTTTTTATAATAATTAATATTAAACCGAATTTCGTTCAAAATTGTTTTCCGAATATTGCAATGATTTATCTTTTTTTTTTTTAAATTTAAAAAATAATAATAATAGACTATCCGAGAATCGAAGTCCCTTAGACCAACTTCCACCATCTGTACCTGGAAGACTTTTAAAGTAATTTCAGGACGTCATTTTAAATTTTAAAATAGATAAACATTTAAATAAAAAACAAATTTCTTTACACCAAAAACTTTTTAAATTCAATTCGAGTGGATAAAAGTACAAATATTTAGCAAAATATCTATTTTTCAAATGCTATTTTCTGAAGTAGATACTTAAAAAGTAATATCTATTATTAAAGTATATTTTAAAGTTAAATGTCTGGTGTTATTTGATCACTGGGTAGAAGGACTAAGACGTCGCATAATATAACTATTTGTATGTGACATTAATATATAATGCATTATTGTAAAATCGGATATTGTGTTTTGAGGGTCACTTGTCGTTGATTTTTGTACGGGTACGATACGAAACGATGACCTATTACATAAAAACGAACGAGGATATCATACAGGGGCGTCATTTCAGGTTTTATGAGACGGGGGAAAAATTTTGATCAGATTCTTTACAAAAACCATTTTTTTATTCTTCCCATAGTTATGGCAATTTACCTTTCTAATGTTGAACATGAGTCAGTTGGTCATTATTATAGTAAATACATAATAGACACTATAAGTTCTATTTCTCTATAATTTATTTATATGTATAATGTATGTTGTATATTTTAACATTCCGTAACAATTGTTAATTAAAGTCCCTTATAAAACGAATTATCTTTCACTTTTTTTTTTAATTGCCTTCTCCATGAATAACATGTAGTCTTCTAGAGTTATGCATTTAAATATTACTATAATAATATGGTACCTATCTACTATCTTCTTACTTATTGTAAATAATATTATTGATCAAAATACATTTAGCATTTAGACGGCCCGGGTGTCTAAAAACAATAAAATATTCAAACCGGTCCAAACGTTATGAGACGCGTCCGGGCCGGTCTATGTATTTTTTTTTTAATTAAAAACCCGTCATGAAAATGTTTGTATATTAAAAAGACGGGTTCAGACCGATAAATATTTTTCAGGCACAACTCGGTAAAAAGCACGAACGGTTTGGAGTAGCTACTATAAATCTGCAAGAATCAAACATTTTTGATCCAGCCCGAACCAATGTTATTTTCTCATGCACGGCCCGGCCAGAAAAAAATATAATCCATTAAAAATCCTAGTTCAGTCTAAAATTAGTACGGACCGAGCCAATTATTGAGAGCAAGGCCGGTCGTTACAAGTATCTTCAAAATATACTTTTATTATATATTTTTTTTATAGGAAGATAAAGTTGGACCGCGGCTGTTATTCCCGACGATCGGCCCAGTAAGTCTTTAAAAATTAGACGGGTGCAAATGCCATCTTTGCCCTCCCCCAAATGACGCCACTGATAACATAATACATATAGATGGGTTTGTGTTACATATAACTTATGTATATAGTATTAAACTTTAAATTAAAATCAAGATTAAAGTATAATACATTTTTCGTTGAAAAAAAATCGAAATTATTACCTATTGCGTATAATAATAGGTAAACGGAAAAAAATATTAGTAATAATATACAGTATTAAAATTACTATAATATAGTAATATTAACTAAGACAATAGAGTTGTGATTAGTTAAAGGTTAGGTTTTAGTTACCGATTTAAGGTTAAAATTAGTAGGTAGGTACACATATATAGTTACGTTTATTGTAGTTTTAGACTTTAGTAAAATAATAACGTACGGTCGGAATAAAAAATTATACAGTTGGGTTAACATTTATGTTTAGTTGAGAGAACTAAAATGAATTAGTTGAATTATTAGACAATAGTTAAACCAACCATATTGTATGGTAAATACTGCAAGTCTGCAACTATATAAAATAGTACCTAACTATATTATGTAAATGTATTTCTATTATACCAATTTGAAATTCAAAATACAGTTTATTATCAGAAATAAAAAAAAAAATTATTATAGTACCTATTATACTTGTAATTTTTTTAAAAAAAAGTAACTGTCTTACATCCTATTATTTCCGAAACTCTAAAATACTCAGATTGGTACCTTCACATATTATATAGCTCTTGCACCTGAAACTAGACGCCACCATCGAGAAAAATCTCATTTGCTACTTGGGAGTAGAACTGGGTAATATTTATGGATATTAAAATATTATTGCAATTTATATAAAATAATAACTTATAAGATAAACAAAAAATCATTTGAAATACTATAGGTATAATAATATTATATATTATATAATAAATAATTAATAATTATATAATATAGATTACATAAAATAATTCTAAGTAGGTGTCTAAAATTAAAAGTTCCTATTAGAAAAAATATTAAGAAAAAATATTTGAATATGGGTACTTATAATAAAATATTAAAATTTGCTCATTGTGATTTATATTATTTCAGAAAAATGTTTGTTTCGATTTGATATGAGGTCTTGTAGCCAGATGGGATAATGCGTAAAACTTGTGGTAAGGGTTCATGATTCGAATCTCGGGCGATTCGAGATAATTTTTTCAAATATAATTTTTAGCAAGACAACTAAAACACATATTTATAATAGCCAGTAAATTTATTTGTAGTACCTATTATAGTAACTAAAATTAAATACTCAACAAAGTACGTATTATTGGTAATTTTTACTATAAACCGAGCTGTCCCATATACAGAATATTATGGATCTAATTTTTAGTTCAATCAACTTTAAAACCAGTTAATTTAACTGAAACGGGTTTTTTTGGTGAATATATTTATATATATAAACATTTCAAAATGATTTTTTATTTTTTTTTGGATTATCTACTTGTCTTTATTTTTACATTTTTAGTATATTTTTCACCATTTTTATTTTATTTTTTGAACATATATTTTATAATGTATTCATTTCAAATATTATATTTAATTTATTCAAGTATCTACCTATATAGGTACATTTTAAGAATTAATTGTAGGTATAACACTATTAATACAAAACTAATTTTTTATTTTATTATTTAACGATTAAATTTCTTTTGTTTTTTAGTAGGTATACATTTTAGTTTTTATCAATAGTCATTACAATATTATTTGACATTCGTAATGTTTTATTTTTACATCCCTTGTTCCGAAGAATTACCGATAAGAATTAAATTCATTTAAAGTAATCACAATCCGATAAAAATAATCTATAAAGATAAATTATATTTGAGTTGTGCGATTTGTAACCATTTGTTTGTACGTGTAAGTACAGTGTACTTTTTAGTGAGCCATTTTCCATATATGTGGAAAATGTATGGGAAGATCTTCAACTAGAATTAAAACACGGGGACCTTGACTCTTTTTTTTTTTTTTTGCGGCTCACGATCACTAGGATCATTGGAAAATTAAGTGAAAAATATATATATATATAATTTTCATTTCGTGTCTCAACTATGTTACAACTCGTACGGTTATACTGTTCCATTATTTGCCCGGGTAATGTAAAACCTTTTCAAAATATTTGGTTGACTCGAAATATGGTTGCTAAAAGAATAATTGATCTGACTTGCAACTTGAATAATCAAATTAATTAAAAGTAAAATTTCTAATTTCAATTTTTTTTCAATCATTTGTGATAAAAGTACTGATATTGGTGGCACGACTCAGTTAGCTGTGTTTCTTCGTGCCTGTGATGTGAAATTTAATATCTTTGAAGAGTTATTGGAAATGGTACACTGTATGAAACTACAATAGAAGAGAATTTATTCATTTCTACTTATAAACTTTTGAAAAAAAAACGATTTATCTATATCAAAGTTATTCTCTGTGACTATAGATGACTTCTTTGAGCTTCTTCCATGACAGGAAAAAATAAAGGTTTTGATGAGAGATTACAACAAAAAGCTAATGAAACTTGTGAACATAAATGGGATACATTGCATTATATATCAAAAAGTGTTATGTACAAAAGTCATTATATTGCACATGTAATAAAATATGTAAAAAATGATCAATTTTATAAGATTTGAAACATCAAGCCATCAAAATATTTGTAGACCCTAAAGAATAAGATATCAGCACAATCGGATCCATTGTGTTTACAAGACTTATCCTTCATGGTTGATATAACAAAGCACTTGTCAAATTTAAATTTAAAATGACAGGGAAAGGTCAAATTATAACAAGCAACACCTAATGAAACATGAATGACAGACTTTCAGATGAAAATTTCAGCACGACAAAGAAAAAGCGAGATATCTACTCAAAGGCCTTTTTTTTTTATAGAGTCAGTTTTAACCATTTACTGCGAGAACAGTTGTTTTTACAATACAAATGATTTTTTGGTAAAGGAATATAACTTCTCAGCTACTCAAAAATACCTTAAAAATAATCTATTCACTTATTCCCAATAAGGGGCGGGTAAATAATAGAAAAAAGCCTTAATTTTTTTGTAAAGAAGGTTGGTTATTTGAGGCTTATTTTCTAATCTAACCTTTACATCTAAACAAAAATATGTAATTGCAAAACTTTTAGATATTTAAACCATAAAAAATATTTATTTGAAACTTTTTGTCGTAAGTATAATATGTATTGATATTTTTTGAAAAAACCAGTTTTCAAGGGGAATTAACCCCTCACAAGTTTATAAAAGGGTGGCAGACGGATTTTATTTTATATTTTATTAGGGTATATCCTTCGATAATTTTTCTGCTCATTACTTATGCTTTTTAAAAAAATTTTATCCCTCCTATACCAGGGGCATTAATTTATGCACTTGTATTATTGTGTATTTTTTTATAGATTGATATATTAAAATTCGTAAAATGGTTTAAAACAGTTGTTTGCATATAAAATAAATACATCATGATAATTTTAAAGAAAATTCTGACTTCTACAATTGTTTTCTTAAGCTATTAATCGTACGATGAATAGAAAGCGAGATATTTACAAAAAAGCCATATATATATATTTTTTTTTTTTAAAAAACTTTTCAAAAAAGGACCTTTTAGCAAGTCCTGTACCCCGAAAATAATCACTAGTACATGAAAAATTAATTTTACCTTTTTTATAGATACCTAATTATCTCTTCTATGAATTATAATTAAACTTTTTGTCGTACGACCATTAAAAAGTGAGATATTCACGAAAAAGCTATTTTTGTGACTTTTGACCTCATAAAAACCTTTGTTCCAGATCTCATATCGATGGTGACTTTTTTGATTAATCAGACGAAACTTATTCCCAAGTTAGAAAATGTTTATTATTTTTTGTAAGTTAACGCCCATTCGGGTTCTCCATTAACTAACTATATCCCGTTAGATCCAGATTAACTGACATTAATTTTAATATTGTGTTAAAAGTGGTTTCGTCTAACAGGATTTGTATTTAAGAAATAGAAAAGAAATGTCAGATATCACAAATATCAAGAAGAAATTGAAGCGCTCGGTGCAAAAACCGGTCAACTTCAATTTACACCAAATTTTAGTTTTTAAGTTGAATGCATAAAATTGTTTAGATATTGCCTATATTTTAGTGCAAGAATCAGTTAAATACAACTTATGTTAACGAAAATACATACGTTGAGGAGTTGGCCGAGAGAATTTTTTTACAGTGTAAGAAACGGACATCTTTACCATCTTGATTTTTTTTTAAAACACCTGTTGCAAAAAAACAACTAATATTTTTAAATAAATATTAACAGTTTACCTCTTTTATCTATAACAGATTCATGTAAATACATCCTAAGTTTCTTCACAGACAGTTTTTACAAATTTTCGAACATTTTGAAAAAATGGACTTGACCGATTTTTGCACCGAGTCCTTTTATTATTTAAATAATGTCTAATAAATATATTTTTATTTTATTTTAATTTTATTATAATTTGAATAAAATCTAATTATTAATTAAAAATACATAAAAATAATTTGATAATATTTAATGTGGCTTTATAGAATAAAATTTTTAAAAAAGTATTATATAAAAAAATTTTTTTTTTCCGATTGTGGTCCATATAGTATTCTATTCAATACTTTTGGCCTAGTTGATACTTTACGTTTGACATGCCTGATTTACAATGTCATACTAATTTAAAAACAAAATTTGAAACTATTGGAATTCCGGAAATATTTAAATATCTTGGAAATAATTATCTAAAAGTACATAAACATTTCAGTTCAGTAGCTCATCGTATGTGTGTAAACAATTATTTTCCCTCATAAAGTTGGATAAATCTAAATTTCGCAATCAATAGCCAATGTAAAATTACAATGTGTTCTACATTTGGCATCCAGAAATTCTTGGGCAAATATAGACAGCCTTGTACAAGAGAAGAGATGTCAAGTTTCAAGTGCAGTTAAAAAATAAAAATAAATAAATTATTGAGTGAAAAAGAAAGATCCGTTATCATTCGACGTTTTCCAGCGCCGTCGTATTATCACCCCAAACGTACTGGTGCACACTGCAAAATTCTTCGAGTTTCCATCTTCGATAAATAGTAAATATTTGAACCTAAATACATGTAAAACCGTTTGTATATTCGAAACCACTATAGTTCTCGCGTCCGACGTGTATTACTTTTCCTTTACCGTTTAAAAACTATTCCATCTTCACGGTCGTTTTCAGATTTTTCCATTTTTCGTTTGTCCTTATTTTCACCTTTTGTCCGACCGGAAATAAAATACTCGTTTTCGAAAACTCCATTATTATCGTATACTGGACTTACGTACCGTATTGTAGTCTTATTGCGACGAATTTCCAAAATCGGCTTTTGTGACGTTTCCCGATGTTTTTTGACGCTTCGGACGTCTGATTCACGTTTCACTGAACGTTTTTTTTTTACCGTCTGCCCGTTCCGAATGTGTGTATATTATCAGTCGATATATTATGGTGTCGTCCATTGTCTGAACAGTTTAAATAATTATTTCTATTATCTCGATTGGCTAACTTTGTGGTTTAGGGCGTTGTAGGCAGGAATCATTAATTAAACTTTCGATACGTGTACACCAGTTTAATTCCCACTCCACTGATCCGGTTTGCGATTTTTTTTCCTTGACCTCAGCGTTTGCGAGTAATGCGAATAACGAGTGTTCATCCAAAACATGTATGCGGACAAAATCGCAATACATTTTCTTATCGTTACAACTTTTATTATTTGGTTATTAACTTTTTAATTTTTTTTTTTTCTTTTTGGTATTTATCATGATATTTATTATCTTTTTTTTTTTTTTTGAATTGCACCGAATACCATCTACCTATTATAGATACAAATATTTAATTA
>JAIPRL010009101.1:0-18484 GCA_025469235.1 Pemphigus obesinymphae | reverse complement strand
GGGTACGGGTTTAAAAAACGTGTTTCACTTTTTCCGGGTTACGGGTTTCGGCTTTAACACGGTTTTAATATTTTGCGGGTTACACGGGTTCTCACCCCGGGTTCAAACCCGTTTTGACTCCCTGCTTCAAACACAAGCCAGTGTAATGCTCCGATCGTCGAACCGAAAATTTCCGTCTGCTCAAGTGGGTGACACTGTTCGAGTGTGTGTGTTCCAGATATCGATCGAGGACGTATGGATTACCAAAATATCTTGGCTGTCGTAATGGACGTTGATAATGACTTCTACAAATTAGGAACAAAATATGGGATTATCAGTCAGCTGTACACTCGAAATCAATTTGCCGCGTGCAAAGAAGAAAAATTGATATTATTAAACGACGTTTTATCCGATAAGACAATTTCTTTGACACAGGTATCGACAGCTGCTTCTAAAAGTGGTGGCCAAGGTTACGTACAATGCAATTGTAAAAAAAAAAATGTAATACACAAAAATGTAATTGTAAGAATGGGGGAATACATTGTAACAGTAAATGTCACGATAGTTTACCATGTTGTAATAAATAATACTTAATAAAATATACGCTACCTAAACTATATTATTAGCTAAGTATCTATTTGATTATATATGTTGTTAGACGTGTCAACATTCACTAAATAACTATTGCGGATGTGTCAACAAATACTGGTAAACGTCCGCATTGTGAGATATTTGAAATAATTGATAACTTTCACTAAAAAAAAAAAAAAAAAATGTAAATGTCAACATACACCGGTGACTGTCAGCATTTACTGTCATGTGGTCATACACCTTAACATATATACCACTCGCATTTGCTGTCTCCGTCTCTCTTATGGACAATATAACAAAATTACACTACGCAAAACAATAAATGTGGTGTCTACGTTAAAATTAAATTTAAAACACCTATTACCAAATTTAAAAAGGAGAATATTTTCTAGAAAATGACATAATCTTTTTGTAAAGTATTGTGTATCGAACAAGTTACAGCTTTTTAAGATTTTATTTTTTTTAAACGCTGTAACTTCTTTCATAAACAATATTTTACAAAAAGGATATGTTATTTTCTAGAAAATATACTCCTTTTTAAAATTTGTAATAGGTGTTTTAATTTTAGTTTTAACGTAGACGCAACATTTATTGTTTTGCGTAGTGTAATTTTGCTATATTATATAGATATTATATATATAGTCCATTAGATAGACAGAGACAGCAATTGCGGGTGCGACTTCCTCTTAACAATATTATTTCTGATAAAGGATACAAACCAAGATATATAAATTGTACTCAAAAGTAATTTTACTAATGAAGGGTTGTACTCAAAAAAAAAGTTATACTTACAAGGTGTCACAGTCAAACAGAGTTGCAAATTCAAGATTTCGCACTCAAAAGGTGTTGAACTTACAAGTAGTCTCACTAAGAAGAAGTTGCACTTACAAGAAGTTGCACTCGGTAGGTGTTGCACTCAAGCTAGTTACATTCTATTAATCAACAGTTTATAAACGTCATATTATTATGTATGTAAAGTCATGCAGAAATTAATTTGGATTCGAATGATTCTCTTTTATTACTATTTGGAACATAAAAGGTTAATCAAATCATATTTTAACTATATCAGTTGTATATATTATAGTTCCAAATGTGTAATAATTTAAGTATCTATATTTATAACTACATTTCTAAAATACTTTAAATCCTAAATAATAAACTATCCAAAACCATTCACTGTAGTCCAACTTATTCGGGTTTTTTAAATTTTAATAAATTACAAATATTCACATCTACAGTACAGATACTAAATAATAAAATTATGGAGAAGAAGCATAAGATCAAATCTTCTAAACTCCAGATACTTACTTAGTCGTTGGTATCATACGCTACTCGAAAATCTAGTTAATATTATCAAATCATCTAATCATAAAATTACGCATGTAATACTATTGTATTATATTATATTCGTGAGTCATCAAATTAAATTACAACTTGTTAATAGTTACAATTCATATTATTATCATAATACAATTCGACTGGAATTAACAACATATTATGTACAGAAAATTTAGCTCGACCGTCGGAAAATAGAATAAATTATATTATTATCTTATACAAGTATCTTAATGCTAATTCTATTATGCAAATGATATATTAAACAACGAAGTTTTCCCCTATATTATATAATATGCATATAATAATATGTAATAATAATAATATTGTATTTAAATCACAATACATACATAAATATATATTTATTGACTCTATTGATTGTATTTTATAACGTTCTCAAATAAACATGAAATATACATCAAACACAAACCATAGGTAATTTGGTTAAAAAATCAATAAGCCGGTATGTTTGATACGCATACATCAATGGTGGATGTTAACTATAGTTAAAAGGTTAAACATTTTTTAACTCGACTAGTTAAGGGGCTTCGACACCGGCCGTTTTTAAGGAGTTCAGTATAGGCAATTTTTAAGTAATTTTAGGAAAAATAAAAATCTAACAATTTAAAAATATTTAAGTACATTTTAAAATTAATCTAAAAATATCCTCATACCCATACTTTTCATTGCTATGTAATCACGGTATTTTCTAGTAAACATGTTCACGCATTTCCATAGTTGTAGGTTTCTGGATAAGTTTAGACAAAAAACATATCTTGGAAAAATTAAAGGTGAGTTGTTAAACTGTGTTTCTACCAGATGGATTTAAAATTAAATCAATATAAAGATTTTTATGGTGGTTTCAATTTAATGAAAAAAATCATTTTTTAATTGTTTGTCATTTATTTAAAAAAAATTATTTAAAAAAATCATCTGGTAAAAACATAGAAAATATAATAAGGAATTCAGAACTTTTTTCAAAATTAAAATTGAACAAGTTTAACACGGCCAATTTATGGAAATGCCAAGACCATTTTAGCGCTTTGAAAAATCTACTGTCGAAGACCCTTAATTATTTTTTCTATTGACTAACTAACTTAACTAGTTCACTATTGTATCGTGATATTAACTCGACTTTTACAGTTAATGTCCAATTATTATCCCGTTAAGCCGTTACGGTGTAGCGGGTGGAAAATACTTGATACAATCCACAACACGGGTTTAATTTATTAATTGATTTGAATTTTATTTAAAACGAATAACTATATAAATTAAATGTAAAAAATAAATAGTAAACGATGGATGATGATGTGTATGTGGTATGGTTAATATGATTGGATATACAACGGCACGTATAGTGTTCGTATTGACGTGAAATTGAGAGGTACGTAAAGACGGGCACAATGGCTACGAACGGACTGACTTCAGATTATATCGTAGTCGATATAATCCGGTCGTTTTTCGTCGGTATCATACGTATGTTGTGTATATTTATTTATATGGATGCATAATAGTAATGACGAGCGATTGTCACGTGCCAATCAATGCCTCGATTCCGGTGGATTGTGGAGCCTGCACAATATTAACACAGATCAATAAAACAGGTTATCAAATAAATAATACGTGACAATTACAGAGTATAAATAATATTATCATAATAATACGTTGATAATTATTATGATACGGTTTTTTATTTTATAATTATATTACATCGTAACTCATAGACATATTTTTATGATCATTGTTGAGAATTAACAAAGGAATAAAATATATTAATAAATAAAATATAACAGAAGCACCTACAACTTTTTAAAATAATATTAATTAACTGAATACAATAATATTACCATTGCTTAAATATTTTAAGTTAAAATACCAATCTTCTGTCTGTACTAAAAATAATTTATCATTAACAATAGTTTTCCAACATTTACTAAGGGCAGTTTTCCTTTTAAATTGTGTACAATATATATATATCTTTGTTATCATTCTGTTATCACGTATTATATATTTTATAATATTATTGATAATATTGTGGCTCCGCAAGCGTGATTTTTTCCACCGGAATCATAATCAATATACTATTTAAATATAAACTGTACCGCCTGTTATCACTGTACACCGGTGGTGACCTTCAATCGCGTAAATATTAGCGGTGGGGAAGGTGTTTTCGTCAACGTTGGTCACGAGACGGGATGGACGGTTGATTATGATTATATATTTGCCTATATACACGTTCATTTTGACATATAGGTAATTACGGACCTTGTCAAAGTTATCGCACATTTGGGATGAAAGATTGGTCATACATATTTCAATTGAATATCTAACGTAATAATCATTTATTAATAAACGTATAATTAATATTTATATAAGTAACATTTGGTAAAATTTTTATATTTTTTGAATCATTTCAAATGAGATATAATTAATATGTTTTTCTCATTTTAAATTTAACGAATCAAAATTTTTTTTTTTTTGTTAAATATGAACTGTTTTTAACTGAATTATTTTGGTTTAATTTAACTTAACCATTCTGTACTGGACAAATGTTTCCTAGTATGTCGCCCTCCTGTGCTAGACGAATTTTTGATTTCAATACTTTATTATATTAATAAACTAAATAATATAACTAACAAAATAATTATAAAAATATTTTGGACGAAATTTCAGAAGTTACTGTACATTTAAATTTTGGTTTGTTGTGATTATTGAATTTAGTAGATAACTAGTTCTAATAGCAACTAGCAATCGTGATTTTTTTTCATATAATAATAAATAATAACCTACAACTCTAATACTTGAATAACTCATACAGTCATACGTCTAAAATAAGCAAAAAAAAAAAAGAAACTTATTAAATGATAACAAAACAATTTAGTTTTCATTGAAAAAATAGTTAATTTCTTTTTCTTATTACTTCTTAGATAGATATTTATCAGATTTTATTTTCGACACATCTTTGAATTTGTATCTAAATTTATATTTTAAGGAAGACAGAGGAAGTAAGATTAGTAAAAATAATGTATGTGGTAAGAAATAAGGGAAGATCAAAGAAGAGGGGGGATGTAATAGAGAGTAATATGAGGTTAGTAGGTTTAAGTGAAGAGAATTCAGGCAATCGATTTAAGTGACAGTGTAGGACTAGGGTGGCCGGCCCTAAATATTTAGACAAAACGAAGGCCAAAGAAGAAATATCTAATGAAGTCTTTGAAATATTAATAACAACTATTGTTCATTTTTAAATAATAAAGACGCATATATACGACAATCGCATTTGAGGTACAAGAGTGAACATATACGTGCAATAATATGAGTTTTTTTTTATCAGCTGTAGTGTGTAAAATGGTTTAAATGTTTTTAATGGTAAAATTAAAAATGTATTTAAAAAAATGGAGAACTCTTGGTGGTTGTCATGGGTAATTAATTCCAACACTATACCAGTATACTTGTTTTGTGTAAATACTCACAAAATTCAAAGTTCTTATCGATTGCCATTTATAGTACAATATTATTGTACCTACATAAAAACTTCAGGCGCGGTTTACTATGTAAATATTTCAACCTGAAAATTTACAATTTACAAATTTATTTACAACTGTATTCCTTCGTCGTGCTCAATTTTTTCATTTTTATTTTATATTAGTAAACCCGTATTTAAGCTGACAATTATTTAGTCAATACGTATTTAATACTAGAAATTCAGAAACGGAATCAAGACAAATCATGAAATGTCTATCATAACTATTAATAAATAATCTACGAATATGGAATGACCTTATCTCTCGTTCCTCTAAAGGCCATTTAATGTAAAATTTAATTTAAAAATTAATTTGTTTTAATATACAAGGGTATGACCCTATGGACGAAACCGTTGTATATGAAACGGCCCTTAGAGTTAATAATTTGTCTTATTTTTTCTTTTTGCGTAGGTAAATATATTTTTGTTTTACAAATATCTCGATCACACAATAATAAAAAGTGATACTAACACGGGACTATTTTTAAATTACTTTTAAAATGTATTTTAATTGTTAGATTTTCATATTTTTCTTAAATTATCTTATATATTGAATCCAAAGAACACATTAAAAACTGGGCATATGCTGTATTTTGAATATTTTATATATTTAATATTTATTTTTTAGGTATTGTATTTATTTTAAAACGATAAAACGTACATCAAAATTTAACAAAACACACAGACTTACGAAAATTGTTTTTCTTTTTTTTTTCATCGAATGTAACAGAAAATATAAACAAATAACTTAGGCCGCATCGGCGATTCCTGTGTAAAAATATAGGCCGCCGCCGCGCCGTGTGATCTTATGACGCCATGCGTCATTCTTATTTAAGCTGTAGCGCCTTGACGAATCAACGTAGACAAATTTGAATGCTATCATTAATTTTATTAATTATTTATCTATCAATTTAGCCCAAGTCATTTTTTTTTTTTTTTATTTCATGGTCCTTTAAATATTTCAAAGATTTGTTTTTTATGGTTATAGATTAAATGTTTTATGATTTTAAACAGAATCGTGACAAAAATAATATTATTTTTATGATCTACATTTCAGTTTAAATCTCAAGGCGTCCAGTAAAATTATAACTAATAGTATAGCTAATGAACATTGTTGTGAAATAAATATTAGAACAATAAGAAAAATGGCAAACTAAGAACAAACTTTTTTTTAAAAAATATGTAAATAAAATACAAATAATTATTGTTAAGAATGTACTTATTTAGTGTTTATTTTCATGATGACTTGTTTAATGAAATTCTTATGTATACTTATTAATCAAGTTATTCATTTTGTAAGTATTTTACGTTTTCAATTAAAGCGCTGAATTTGAATAGATACCAAATACGAAAATAATTGACTTGATTAATAGGAACATTATTATAGATTGATATTTATAACTAAAAAATTACTTATAAAATAATATGTTCTTTATACTTTTGTCATATAATATTTAAATATCGTTGTATGTTATTAATCTAAATTAAAAAATAAAATATTATCTCCTATCATTAATATCGAAAGAAGAATAACAATGATAATTTTTAGTTTTAAGTGAAATAAAAAAAATAATAATAGGTACATTTTAAAATCAATATCATACCTATATATATATATAATATTATATAATATATATTAATTAAATTGAATATAAATCAAAACCAATGATATATATATATATATATATTATTACTATTATATTTTATCGTCGAACGATAATTCATAAAAATAACGTGTAGGCTACAATATTTTGTGGATTATTTTTCCATTGTATTAAGTCGTATTAATAATATTATATCGAAGGAAAAATGTTTGTTACATTTATGTTTCTGGCAGTACGGACTTTATAATAATAGCTGTACGGTTGGTCGATACATAAGTACTTTAGTAATGCATTTAATTCAAAATTTCATTTTTCATTTTTTACTCGGCCTCTTAAAGATAAACTATAGGTAAAATATAACAGGTTTAAACCCAAATTCTAAAAAAAAAAAAGAAAATATTAAAAGAGTACAATGTAATAACGTAACATGGTTTATTGCAAAATTGTAAAGTATTTTAGTTTACCTTTTCAGTTGTATCAAAATTATAATCTAATATTAACTATTAGTTTTAAATAATTAATTGAATTTAAACGACCATATTCTATTTTCATGCTAAATTATCTATCAGGGTCGACTAAGATCGAGTGATCAAAACGCGAGTTTTGGCGTACAAGGTCCCTGGTTCGACTCCTAGATAGCAAATGAGGTAGCCTATGATATATTTCTTGTCGGTGGTGTCTGATATCATGTGCAAGTCGGCCATAATTATCAAACCCATCCAACAATTTGGAAGCCAATGCTTGTGGTAGCTATCAAGAACAATGTTCGACTATATGTGAAGGTGCAAACCTGAGCATGTTAGAGTTGGGGAATAAGAGAATGTAACTGTTAATTTATACTAAATTATCTATTTAAAAAAAAAAACACTTAGGTACTGAAGTTTTTTAATGGTCTTGGTTAAAAATAGATTATAAAATTGGCACGTGTTGTTTGTTTTGATAAATGTTAACAGTTACCTACTTAGAGCTGCACTAATATGATGTTATTTTACTAATACGATCGACAGATAACACCCAACTATAGTAACATATTGAAAATACCAAACATATCAACTATTTAATACCATGTTCACAAAATAATGATAACGTGTTTTGATGTTATGTCATAATCGATCTTTTTTTACGATGTAGATCAAAGTTATCTACATAAGACAATGTTACTCCAGTTGATGGTATAATATGTATTTAAATATTTTATGTGATATCGAATATTTTTTTAAAGTCAATTTTATAAAGTATTTAAGATAACATTTAAAACGCATTTTTTTGTATTTTATAAAATACTTTTCAATTAAATTATTTTACCAAAAACTTTTTTTTTTTTTGTTTGTCATCACATAAACATAAAATTATAAGCCCATATTTTATTTTAAAATATTATTGTTTCATTATTTGTTAACTCCGGTGTCTAAATTATATTTTACTCTACATTAAAAATAACTTCTTATTCAAAATTTTAATATTTTTAAAAACCGGAGATTATTAGATTTATAGAAAACCAAGTGAACCAAGTTCACTTATAGATAAATCGACGTACGGGATGGTATAGAACTATGAATTGTGTAACCGAAACTATGACCATTTTATAGCGACGCATGAAGGTTATGCTCTATAACATTTAGCAATGCAATTAAGTTGAAAGTCTAGCGACAAGTCCAAAGAAACTAAATATTTATGGTAAATTTTATTCAGCAACATATACCGTCTAATTCATATTTAACACGCGCGAACTTTATAGCAGTATGAATGGTGCACTATTTTTAATGAGCGGCGAAAACTGAAGAAGTGACAGAAATAGTCCCACGAGGAACCGTAATATCCAATTTAGTGCAATGCGATTTAACCCGCTATCTTCAGTCCATAAAACATAATTTAAACCATATAAACAGCAGATTACCGAACCCAGATTCGTCCAAAATATTGAGCAGAACAGTATAATCCACCAAATCAAATGCCTTCGAAAAGTCGCTCATGAGTAATATAACATCGACTTTATCGTGATAAATAAATGCATATACTAATATATAATACTATAATGTACAATATACTAATTTATATATATATATACACCTAATACCTATATATTATCAATATTATTTTTAAATATTATTAATATATTGGCGATAGAAAGTGATAAGCTGTAACTGGGGCCCACTGTGCTATGTTTTACGTGTTATTTGACCACAGTGCCCGTTTACAAATAACCCCCCCCCCCCGCCAGCAGCTTTAAAATTGATAAGCTTTCTATCGCCAATACCAATATTTGATATTTTACGCACCTTTATATAGGTAGTATGGTATTATATTATTTGAATGTTTGGACCCGACAACAAGAACGTACCAGAATTGCATATATATGACGCCGTCGTAGGAAAATACAATTTAAATACCATTTTCGACATATTCAATTATTATTTTTTTATATTATTATTATACTTTCATTTTATTATTGATTATTTTTAGAAACAGTTATGTTAATTATTGTCGACCATCATGTAGTCATTTTTTTTTTACATAGAGACAATTACATATTGTTATTTATTAACCTAAGCTAACCGTAATCGGTATTTGTTTGAATAATGTAGACACATTATGTCTGTAGAAAATCCCAATTAATAATGAAAAATATTTTAGGGAAACTGTTAGGAATAAAATATAAAGGCGATTTTTACTATTTTTTTTTTTTTTTTTTTTTTTTTATCAATATGGTGGATATGTTCTATACTGTGTATAATTACACTAATATTGTAATTAATTACGATTAATTGATAAAATATTTAAAGAAAAACTTATTTCAAAATCCAACTATATAATACATTATAATAATATGCTATGAAATTAAAATAATCTATATAAATCACACACTGTATATGTTTACTGTGTAATCCATACAAAATGGAAGCATAAATAAAAAAAAAAAAAAACCAAACAAATCTGGAATAAATAATAATATAAATAAATAAATCAATGAAAATAATTCAATAATTCAAGTTATAATAATGCATAAAATGGACTATATATTCACCAACAATTACACGATAACATAATATTTGATATACTATAAATACAGGGTGTATCAAAAATCTTCATCCGATTACGAACTGATATAGCTCAGAAATTGTTGATCGCAAGTTAACGGCTCATATACTAATGGAAAGATAAGATAGTCAAGTTTATTTTTAGTTTATTTTATATTGCTGATAAATTCTGTAATTATTAGTGAACTGCCGTCAGTCACGCGTATTGTTTTTTTTCTGACGAAGCCACATTTTATATACTCGTAAGTGGAAAGATTAACCGCCATAATGTTAGGATTTGGGCTTTAGAGCAACCGTTGAGCATCAAAGTGGTCCACCAAAAATTAATGGGTTCTGCGCAATTTCCAGAAAAAAAAGTTTACCGTCCATTTTTTTATTTTTTGAGGAAAACACGCAGTAACCGGTAACACATACCTAAACATGTTACGTAGATAAATAATGACAAAATATAAATAACTGTAGATAAATAATCGTCTATATTTTTAAAAATATAGATATACCATATCTTTTACTGCATTTTTGTTCTAAAAAAAAAAAAAAACCTACTCAATACGATTATACAGCGATTGTGGATAAAAAATAAATCGAATAAATTCACCGTGTGATATTATATTACGATACGTGGCTCTTATTATTCTCGTTGATAATTTTATTTATTTTTTCAACATAGGACGTACACGTGATGAAAAAATATATAGTAAGTAATAGAATAAACAGTACTTATTATACGTAATAGATCACCAATTTTAAAAATTAAACAAAAATTATATATATAATCGAGTAACAATAAATAATATCCAAGTACGTATCCATTTCATTTATATCATCATGGACTATGAATTACTACATTTCATTTGTTTAATATTTGCCATATTTACATTGTTGTTGTTGTTTCTTTTTTAACAAATATATCACTGTCAAACCGTCAAACATCCGTCCGTTATGCCTAGGTATCGTTCGAGCTATCACCTTGAGATTTTCACTGTCGCCTTTTGAATAGTAAACAATTATAACATTTACTGACAGTTTTTAATGAATTCTCAAATAAATTTTACCTACAAAAGATTGCATACAAACTTCAATATATCCATAAAAGTCTATTTATCAATCCAGATAAAGATTTACGTACAAATATAAATAAAATACAGTGTCTATTTATTCATATCCGACTATACATATTGGATTGTATATTGTTGATAACTGATAAGTGATAAGTAATACGAACTAAATATTTGATAAAATAACTTTGATACGATGTTGAAAATATCAAGTAAAACAAATAAATCCAACAGCAAATATGAAAGTTTTAAATATTTATTAATAAATATTTATCAAAAAAAAAAAAAAATATATATATATATATATATATAATATAAGTAATATATACTTAAGTCTTAGATAGATGGTCATAAAAATTACATAAATTGTACGTAATATAAGTTATTATCATGATTCATGAACGTCATTAAATTTGTAATGCATTTTTCTTTAAATACTTAAATATACATATATCATATATATTATAGTTATATAAGTTCCTCTGTATACGTTAATTTGGTTATATAGTGATAACGTCAGGATATATATAGATCACATATACGTATTATCAATGTTGTAACGTAACAATAGTCTTTTAGATAGTAGATCATGAATAGAACGACTGAGGGGGGATAGTGTCACACTGTTTTGTCCTATATTGTGTGAGTCACCATATTTTCTTATAATATATTCGTGTTACCTATATCGTTATTATTATTTTGTGTATTATACCGTTCGTGTTACAATTATTTATATATTTATTAATTTTTTTATACTATCTCTCTAAATCATTTTTGTTATTCATTATAGTATCTATCATAGTTGTTTTTTTTTTTCTTATAAAGTTTATATTATACATTTTGTCAACATTTCTCTTGTCCATTCTATGCTCACCTTTAATTTCATAAATTAAAAATCCTATAACCTCCTTCATCAGTATGGTGTTATCCGGGTTATAGGTTGGCGACCCGTAGATCTAAAGAGGTGCCAGCTGTAGTGATGGGAACATTACAATGTTTTATGTTGTTACCACTTATTACGTACCAGAAGAAATCAGAGGGTGGTAAAATGTAAAAAATATATAGATTATAGACGTAAGAATGTACACTGCCTAAAAAATATCCGACTATTACTCAAAAATAAAAAATTCAATTTTAAAATTTTTTCCTGTATATATAGGTCAACTATATAAAGAAAATTGTCATTCATTTTCAGATTTTATAATCAAAAAGCTGAATCCTTATATACATGTTTTGAACAAATGTAAAACTTCTAATTCTATGTACCTATTTTAAACTTATTTAAAGTTACACAATACAACATTCCATTTCACATTTGTACTAATAATAATCAATCTTTCTACACACATATATATATACAACATGTACGCCTCTCATACATTGGGAAAAAATACGGTTGAGAATAACAAATTGTATTTATTACGTCGACGATATTTTGCTTTAATGATAATATTTTTATCACAATAATATAAATATTATTAAATGGATATATATAATTTTGTCAATTTAACAGTAAATTGTCAAATTATTAATAACCATTATATCCACACAACAATAAAGAAATTCTGAAAGCGTGTAAAATTCCCGGTTTCTAAACGAATTATAAACAATAAATTAAAATTCTATAAATAATGTTAAAACATTTTGTTTATCCAACTATATTATTATTCATGTATAGAAACATAAAATCAACGACGAGATGAATAAAAATGGTAAATAATATGTATATTGATAAACTGCACTGCAACGAACAATATCTAAAGACAGAAGAACGGACGTTGAGAAAAACGCACTTTTTGAGGGTGCTAAATTTCCGGTTTTCTATTAAGCTCCTTGAACTATTAATGAAATATTTATTTATAATATATAATTGTTATAATTATCATAGAACGCAAAAGGAATAATATCTATATCTCTTATCTCTAGTGTCCAAATCAACAATCATAACTACGCGTTCCCCGGTGGCTAGTAGATATGAATGTCTACGGACAGACGGGTGGACGGAAGGACATATATATAATAGGTGTCTAAACTGTTGTTCAAAAACCTAAAAAAAAACATCACTGATATAAATGGGACACCTGTACGGCTGTGGACCCTTCTCTCGTAGAACGTGTCAGGAGAAGATTATTGAACTCGGTAGCGTTCACTCTGAAAATCCTCTCCAGGACTACCAACCAGTTGTGCACAAACTCGATCTTGTCACTTAAGCTGGTTGAAGAGTTGAGGGTAATTTACTCTTTTCACACAAATTAATCGATGGATATATTGATGCGCTCAGTTAGTTCTATAAAGTACCTTCCCGTCCCACTATAGGTCGTCTGCTCCATTCGCTATCGCAGCTCATAATACAAATTACGGCTGAAACCAGCCAATTGACAAGATGACGATGCGCCATGGCAATGATCGCCCTCGTCCGTTTAATATATAGATATTAATAATGATGTTATTGTTCTTATTATGTACCTAATTATCTATACGTCTTACGTCATGTATTTATGTATCGTTAATATCTGTATCTTATTGTTTTACCCATATAATCTAAGCAAACTACTAAATATTGTATATTAATATACCTATATAGGCATATGTTTTATATTGAAGAATATAATATATTATACGTCTGTCTGTCTTTACAATATTGAAACACTGATAAGAGAAAGAGCCCAAGTCGAGTTTTTACTATTTTACAGTAGAGTTAAAAAAATGGTGTGGATCAATTCATTTGCAGTTACTCAAACTATATTATAATAAAAAAATGTCTTCATTAAGTTGAAAATAATTAAATTAAAGGCTAAAAATAAATTCTCCTTTTTTTTTAGGTTAAACGTTTTTGATAGTTGAATTTTTGAGCCTTTTTTCAATCAAATTTTTTTTTTTTTTTTTTTAGTATTTTCTAAAAGTGACCGTTTGTTTATCCCGAAACTCATTTTTACTTATATTTTTCTGTACATTTAAATTTCTTTATGAAATGACCCAAGAAACTATAAACAATTCATTTTTCTAATCAATTTTATGGAAAATTTATTGAAATATTATTATTAAGACACAAAACCTTTTTTTACTTTATGATTCAACAAAGAAATAATTTATTATAACATAGATATATCTTTATCAAAACAACTTATTATAACTTTATATTGAAAACTTATATCTTTTTAGTATTAAACTTTCAATAGACTTTTGATTTCTGTATATCACATTACATTATTCAACTTAGTTATACTCAGACCATATATTAATACTTAATCACATAACTCGATATAAATGTCATAAAAAAAAATTAAATATTTAAAAATATTGAAAAAAATATCAATAAATCCTCATTAAAAAAATAGCTTTAAATAACAAGTTGAAAATAACAAAATAAACAAGTAAAATAATATAAAATATTTAAACAAAAATATAAATAACTTATAACTTTTTAGTATTGCATTTTTAATAGACTAATGATTTCTGTATTTCATATTATATTATAGTACTTAGTTATTATTGACGAACTCTTCACCCATAGCTTTGAATCGTTTTCGTTTATGGTTAGTCCACTCATATTTATTACGTTTTTACTTTAATCACACTAAAATTTGCATTATTTTAATTCATAATTGAATAGAATTCAATATTTAAAAACTTTATAATAAATAAATTAACTTGAAGTAACAAGATCCAAATAAATAGTATATAAAAAATATTATTAAGTTTTGATAAAAACAGTTATTGATATGAATAATTTATTAGATACTACATATTTGATATGGAAGAAGGGGCCTAAATCAATCGATGGACCCTTTTTCATATAAACAAATTATATTATTTATTTTTCATATTGTTTCCGTACGAATTATGGGACTTTTTTCATATCAATAAAACCCTATTTTTTCTAGAATTTTTTTTATGTAATAAAACATTTTTTCAAAAGCACGTAGATTGGCACTTTTTCTTATCAGTATTTTAATTCATTCTATGATTACCAATATCAAAATATATAATTTGTATTCATTTTGTTAGTTTTAGGCGTCTATACATAAGTAAGAAGTAAGTAGGTTGAACAAATTGTGTATGGAATTATAGTTTATTGTAAAAAATACTTTGGAAACCGGGAATTTAGCACACTCGTAGGGTGGAATTTTCGAACTTATTTTATTATGTTACCATCAAACTAATGTAAATTTTCTCTCAGAATTTAAAATATTTACACCCCCTCAAACACAGATTGATAGTACAAAAAAAAAAGTATTCTAAAAATATTTGAGAATACAATTGTGATAAAGTATTTTAAAATTTTAAATGTTTTTTAAATATTTTTTGAAATTATTTCATATCCAAATCTGTATAAAAATTATTTTAAGTATAACGTAAATCGTTTTTGTATACAAAGCGTTATTCTTTTATAGGATGTAAAAATTGTGTCACCGACAGTATGCGAGTAATCATTTTGTAATTAATTATTTAGTTTCCAAAATAATTATTAGGTCATTAATTTCGGTAGACGATTTTAATTAAAAATCAAATAATAACGCTAATGTACCGTGCGATAGCGTAAATCGAAAACAAATTGCATCGTGTGTATGGTGTACAGTTTTGATTACTTTCAAAAATATTTTCGAGTTTTTATTTTCAAATATGAATCAAAACGTACGTACTTACGTATAACTTTCAACTGATCGCACACATACCTATATAAACTAATTAAAAGTGATAAATGAACAACACTTGGACATTTTTCCAAAATTAAATATCTAGTAGATATACCATAGTTTTACGACCAATAGCTATTATTCCGTCTTAAAATTATCAGATAGATGTGCCGATAACATGAATATGATGTGCTATTATATAATATTATGGTAAAATAATACATAATATATAATACTGTAAATATAGTGATATCACTGCAAACAATAAAACATAATCTAAAAAAAAATTATTCTGAAAGTGATTTCGTACTGTACTACAAAATAGTATAGGCAATATGTAAACGTGAAAATTATATGTGTTAAGTATATATATGCACATAAGATACTCAGTTTTGTAATTAATAAGTTCGAATTATATAATATAGCGTGTAAATATTTGAACGTATTTCTAATTATAATTATAATATTATATAATATTACTATATATTTATATTTATAATTATAAATACGTTTAAACATTTACACACTGAAAGCAAAATTGATTGCGATTAAGTATGATACGATCTATCAACACGTTTTGAGGAAAGTATAAATATCAAACATACAAAATATATATAAACATATCTACTAATTCATTATAATTTTATAGAAGTATATGCGTATAATATTGAAAATGATTGAAAAATCACATCGTATAGAAAATTAAAAAGAAGGAAAATACAACAAGAACGTTAATTTTATAGAATATTTATTAAATGAAAATGTTTATTGAGAAATTTAACATATTGGAATTCTAAATATCTAGGACACTAAAATTTAGGAAATACAACACTGATATAACATATTTATGACACATATTTTAAACTAAAGACAAATTTTTCATATTCACTAATAAATTAAATACATAAAACCAAAAGATTCTACTCGTATATTATCAAACATCATTGGTTAGTAAATGTAACCAAGAATTAGATAGAACCAACCAATACATTTATTTTAGATAAAAATATTGTACTATAATATAACAATATAGATTCAAAACTTAATACAGATGGTACTTTAAAAATTCATATTTTGATTTTTGAAAATGCGAAAAACGCAAATAAACCGCTTTAGTTATAAGGCTAATAAAAAAAAACCATTGTTGAACTAAGTTTTTTCATCCTACACCTCAGAGTTCCTATTGGCACCAATATCAATGAGTACTTTGTATAAAAAAATATTAGATGCTATTGGTATTATAATTGAGTATTCTCAAAAAAAAAAATATATATAATATATTATATTATATACTTAAAAATAAAATAAAAATACTTGAAAATTTAAATAGATATTTCACGAAACTCGTGAACCAATAATTAGAAAATATATTTGAATAAAACTATAATAAAAAAATATATTAAACGCGTTTAAAATAAAAAATATTGTATATTCGATTACTTTATAATAATACAACAATTTATATTTAAATTTGAGTACTTGTGGATAATTTATATAAATAAAATAAAACCCAAATCCACATGAATTTACTTTTTATTTTAAGCAAATACAGTATTTCGGAAACAATGTTTCTTTATTTGCTTAAAATAAAAAGTAAATTTTTGTGGATTTGAGTTTTATTTTATTTTAAATACAACCGTTTGTTTACTTATTATTCATGGAGTATTTCGAATAATACATAATAATAATTATCATATAATAATATTTAAAACATTTTTTACAAATACATAGTTACATCGATTATTCGTATATAAATTATGTGTTCTTTACACGAATGTAGTTATCAAAAGTATAAACTATAAAGCATTCATGAATATTGAACATTAATAAATACTGAATACATATACAATAAACACTTGGATATTGGATACACTTCATAATATACAATATTACAATTTTAACTTTGGATACAAATGATTGAAAACTAATAATCAACCCAACGATATTACACATGTCAAATAATGACTAGGTAACTGTTTTTCTTATACCTAACCTCCCACCCTGAGCGTTTAAAGTTTTATACCATGTTACGTGCAAGAGATTAGAAAATAGTGTTAAAACATTTTAAAATTTCACGTATATATGTGTTATTATATTTTCATGTATATTTGTGTATTTTGAATCGAAAAACATTCAAATTAATTGTTAAGTTATGGTTCCGTTATAGACTAAACTAAGATATTTTTGAGGATCTGATGAAAGACATAAATTAATGGGTAGATACCTAATGTTTTATTATATTTATACGAGTATGTGCAATAAACTGGACACACGAGTACCTCAGATAACATGGGTGCTATATTAGAAAGGTCATAACATGAGAATACGAAAGAATCGGGCTAACCATGTGAACCAAATACAATCGGCAGTTAAAATAATTAACGCAATAAAATGTTCAAGAAGATTATCCGTTAATCGTGGTAGGGTACAAGTAAAATCATGTATTTTCAATAACCAGACAAATAGAGAAATAATAATATTTTATTCTGTTTAGTTCACATATTATTGACTATTGGTATTACTATTTCGTATAAATATATATTTATGTATATTTATTATATATATATATACAGTGGAGCCTCGATAGCCCGGACGAATTCAGACCGAGCATCGTCCGGATTACCGGAGGTTTTTCAAGATTACCTACTCAAATGACTAAGATTTTATTTTTAATTTCACCATCTTTATATTTATTGCATTTTAAATTCCGTACTTCTCAGCA
>JAIPRL010009100.1:0-18486 GCA_025469235.1 Pemphigus obesinymphae | reverse complement strand
TCGTGATTTTTCCCAAGTTCAGAAAAACACAATTTATACTACTGAGCACTATTGGGGAATTTTTTTTTATGTCGGCATATTAGTAAGTCTTTGCCCTAGTCTAGCAAAAACTGAAATGACGCCACTGTATGTATTACCATTTATCTATTTAATATTATCTTTATATACCTACCTAATCTATTGAAATTAATTTAATTATTCATAAACCATAAATTTTTTTATATAATAAGTGTAATTATTATTGTATTTAAATTCATTCCGTGTAGGTATATTATTATTAGGTATATATAAATGAATATGATTTTAGACATGAAAATTGACATTTTGTCATTTTACATGTCATTTTATCTACTTTTATAACATCTAACAGTATAAGTTTTGTTTTTATTTGATTTTTAATAAAATATATTTGTAAATCTTGTAATGTAATTTAAAAGTAAAATTAACTTTATACTCAAAAAATTTTAATACTAAATACAAAATATTAAAAATGTATTATTATTTTATTTATTATTATCAAAAATCAATTTTTTTTTCATTTTTCTACGATGTTTTTAAGTTGTTAAAAATTAGAAATGCAAAAGTAATATTTTCAATGAAATTTTATAAATTCATAAAAAAACATCAATAAAAAAAAATTATATAGGAATGGGACCAATTATTCTTCATTTTTAAATTGCTTATTATAAACATTTTCAATTGTTTGATTTTCATTTTTCTTAAAATTGTCTAAAAATTGCCTATATTGCTGACACCACACAACCGTTTTTTAAGGGGTTTTGTATAGACAATTTCTATAAAGTTCTTAAACAAATAAAAATCCAACAATTTAAGATTTTTTTTTAATACTTTAAAAGTAATTTAAACATTTTTCCGTGTTAGTGCCAACTTTTATTGTTAAAATATAACGTTATATCACGTTATATGTTTAAAAAAAACTTGTTGTACCTACCTTTGTACATAAATTTTTATGGCTCTCAGAATGATCATATCTCTCAGAATGATTAATATTAGCACTAAACAAAAAACGATATCTTTTTCTAATTTTTGACAACGATTATTTTATAAGTAATTTACATGTGTAATGGTAGATCCATAAAAATGTCAAAATTTTATTAATTTTAAATTACTTATAAAAAATACAATATACAACAAAAATAACTCGGTCAAAATGTAGTAAATATTTTCAGCTATTTATTGATATAAAAATTATTTATCTGCAATTATTATAGCCGATAAAAATTTTAAAGTATTATTATTTAAGTACATTTAGAGTAGGTATGATTTTACGGACTATTTTTCGGGGTCCTCTTAATGAGTAGTATATTAGGTACCTTATTATTAGTACCTAAGTTATTAGTAATAACGTATAACTAGAGTATCATTTTTAATAATTACTAGCTTCGTAGGTATTCGATTACATATTATTATATAATTATGTAAATACTAAAAAATGTTTTTTTTCATTATTGATACACGGAAACTATAATGAAGTTTTTAAATGAATTAAATTGTTTTTAAATAAAAGTTATGGCAATTGGCATGTAATTCAGCGGTGAAATATTTAAAATAATATGTTTAACGTGAAAATTTGGTCTTTATTAGTCAATATAATATCGTAGTAATTATTTCAGTTTTGTATGTATACCTATTTCAAATAATATTACACACGAATGTAATAATAATATTATAATGTGAACATAGCCAGTAGGGCTAGAAGTTTTAAAAATATGTAAACTGGTTTTAGTCATCAACCATTTATTCCGTTGCCTAAAAAATAAAGGCACAGTGGGGGTAGCGGTATATAGATATATAGAGGTATGAAAGAAGTTGTCCAGTGTACTCTTCGAATATTTACAGGTGCATCATTTGACCTTCATGGCCATGTGAACCGGTTTAGATTATTACATCATCAAATTACAAAGAATGACTGATTTAATCAGAAATTGTAAAAAAAAAAAAATTGTAATTATTTATAATTTTAAATTATATTTGTCAATATCACCACACTAGAATTTTTTTTTTTTTGTAAATTCAAATACGTCATCATATTTGATGATAAATATTATTATTATTATTATTATTACTTACCTTCAAGACTTTATCTAGATTTTTAAAGGAGTCCAAAGATTCAACATAATATTTTACAAAATATATTGTAACAAATATATTATATTTTATTATAAGTTTAATGCAAATTAAATTTTTAATTTAACATTTCAATTAATTATTTAAATATTTTTAATATAATTTTATTATTTTTATTAAATATACAATATTATAATATTATATTAGGTAACTATACAATATCGGGGGTTCATATGCCATGATCCACTTTGCTTATCATTAATGTGCTCCAATTTTATTATTCTCACAAATTTATGTATAATATATTAAAAGGACTATAATAATGAAAATCAAACAAATTAAAAATATTTTAATACATTTTTAAAATGATTTAAAAATAGGCCTGTGTAGTACCATTTCAGAATAGCTTTTATGGGTGCAATGATTTATTCCTTTCCTTGTAAATTCAATACATCTGCCAAGAGTATCCAGTCCGACAAGCATTACTATTCCACCCCCACCAAAAATGGATTTTTTATCTTTAATTATTCTCAGATATCAAGAACTCGATAATTAGATTGTAAATTAAACTTAATACACTTTTTAATGAGGTATCTAATAATTTGATGAAAGCAAGTTCTTTTTTTTCAATACGCATTATATATATATTATTTATGACTTATTATTCGGTCGAGATTAAATGTACGATTAAATTTTAGCTCCCCGTGTCAGTCCGAAGTTTCACAGGACTACTTGAAAAAAAAATATATATATTTATGCTAATATACGTATGTAAATACTATCTATAAATATATTATAAAAATGAAAAAAAAAACTATTTTATAATTAATATTTATAAAATCACATGCACACACATAATACATAATATGGAAGTTAGTTATGATGGCACACAAAAGCATTAACGGAAGATTAATTATTAAAATTATTAACTCGTTCAAGTCAGTGGAGTCATCGCACACCCTCCTAACACTAAAGGGCACCCCTGTCCGACACTGCGTAGATAACCAATTTTATCGAACATTTTAAATAGTGGTTATTCAAGTATTATGATTATGTATATAAGCATCTAAAGGGGACAGGGAATCTGCAATATGCTAATTTAATATGTAATATAAACAGGAATCGACATTTTTAAGGACTGGTGACTAAAAAAGAAAAAAATTACCTATACTTAATATCTAGAGTACCCCACTCACTCGTTTCGTATGGACAATTTCTACGCAATTTCAAGAAAAATTAAAGTCGTACAAATTTTAAGTATTTAAATATATGTGTCAATACCATATTTTTGTGATAGACGGTTATGTAATCACAATCATAATTAAAATTTAATTAAAAATCGTATTAACAAATTAAAAATATAGCATGAAAAAAAGACGTACTTAGTAAATATTCAATTGTAAAAATAGAAAAAATAAAACAATAAAATGATTGCAGTTAATGAACTAAGTAGATTTCGAAAAAAAAAAATACTCATTTACAAGTATAGGTATATAAGTATTTTACTCTAAATACTAATAGTTTTAAGACGTAACTTATAACAGGTACATAATTTGGTACTTACAAAATCCTATATGTCCTGTTTATATCTAAATTTATTGAATTATTTTTCTGTTTTTCAATATAGCAATAAATAATAATACAAACGTAATTTCAATATATCCTAGTTAACTTTTAACCCTTATTTCAATTTAGTTTTAAGGACTTTATAAATTACTATAATATTAAATTTATTATTATATTTATTATATTTTAAAAGAAAAGTGCTTGATTTGGGGGAAGACGCAGGGGTTACGAAGTACACCTTCTTTTTAAAAACAATTCAATTTACCTCTTCTAAATATTATAAATAAAATGCCAAATGGAAATACAAATTTTTAGTTATAATTACCCATATATTGAAATATAACGTATGAACTTCAGACCAAATTTTAAAAATTGACTCTATATTCATTATTAAAAAGTGCCAATATTGGAATGCCGGAAATAGATAAATCCGATATGTTATGAACTTTACTGCCAACAGAAAAACTGTAGAACATTAAATAACTTTAAACTTGTGGAGTAAGAACAAAAATATCCTATGTCTGATTTATATATTTTTCAGGAGAACATTTATAAAGTATTATGATTAATATTTTTCTATCAGTGCATTCTTTGAAAATTAAAATAATATAAATAAATGCTAAAACATTTAATTTATCATAGTTATCGTTAGATAAATGTAAAAAAGTAACACAACGTTAATAATCAATCAAAAACCATAACAATATTGAGTTAGAACAAAAGAGTAGGTGTTATCAATAACACTTTTATATACCTACTCACAAATAATTAATTAGTGCAATTAGATTTTTATTTTCTCAATTATAATCACAGAATATAATTTCGTGATTTAAAATATTGTTGTAGTAATACCAATAAAATTTAATAATAAAACATATTCCATTGTAGTTAACTCTTGATTAACCGTCAATTTTACCGTATCAGTATCATTTTAACATTCTTTTACATAGAACTTAATTGAATTGACTATAATTTTTAAAAACAAAAAATTTCTATCTACTCGTAAAAAAATTAATAAATGTGCAAGTTTTTACTACAAAGAACTATTTAATCTTCAAATGTTGAGTCTTCAACTTAAAAATATACCTACAAAAATCTATGGTCAAAAATTATAAACAATGCCTATAATATATATTATTTAAGAGAAAGAATAATATAAATAAATAAAATCTAGGATAAACGCCGAAAATAATGACTCGAATAAAATGCGGCTATTTGATATTTTTTAGATAATTTCCCAAATAAGAAATGAGATAAGTGGGTCTTAATTTTGATTGAACTTGTTAAACTTGTAAACTTGTAGATAGCTAAAATTTTCAGAAAATATTCTTTAATTACCTAACATGAATGTCAGTTTAAAAAGATTTTGGAAATTCAATATAATAAGGGAAAAGTACACTTAAATTTTTATTTCAACACCCAGCCCAAAATATCAATTATTTACATTGAAACCTATAATACAGTTAAGAGAATGCCACACACCCGCTTTTAAGGGGTTCCAAATAGGCAATATTTATGAAATTTAATTTTTAAAGAATAATGAAAATCAAACAATTAAAGAATATTTTAATATTTTTTAAAAGTAGTTTAAAAATATTCCCATGTTAGTAACACTTTTTATTATTGTGTAATTATGATATTTGTTAAAAACAAACGTATAAAAAGTATTACCTCTCCTCACAATAAATAAAATTTAATTTTTAATCATTAATTTTTATAATCATTTAGTTAAATTAACACGTAAAAGACGATATTGTTGTTAGTCAATATTTTAACATTCGCTCAATAATTGTGAGAACTGCTCTAATTTTACTATAATTCTGTATGATCTGATTTTGTTTATTTTTAGAATTTCTTTTATCAATTTACGATAGTCAACATTGTTCGTACTTGATTGATTCCGATTTCCGGATAACAATCGTCTTTATTGTTCTATTTTAAATTATTTAGATTTCCGTATCACCCATATACTCGTACTCATATATGCAGTTTTTGTATTTTATATAATACATACCTTTATTATTTTAGAGACACTGGATTGAAGTATTTATTTTAGTTAAATATTACTAGGAAAAGTTAGAAACCCGAAAATTTCCTAAAAAGTTTATTAAAAAAATAAATACTAGAAAATTTTACTGTTGAATCGTTTAAAAAAAAAAATTGAAATTTGAATCCCAAATGTCAAATTCAAAATGAAAATCAACTTTTTTTTAACCGAGTTAAGTTAATATTTTATTTCTTTTTTTTATGTTAACCGGTTAAATTAATTTTCAGTTAACTTTAAACATTTAACTGAATGCATTCAGGCCAACTTAACAACTTTAAAAAGATACCACACACCCATTTTTAAGGGGTTTTGTATAGGCAATTTTTATGATATTAAAAGAAAAATGAAAATCCAACAATTAAAGAAAATTTTAATATATTTTTAAGATATTCCCGAGTACTAACTACTTTTATTATTGTATAATTACAATATTGGTTTAAAAATGTATATATTTATTTATTTTTTTATTTTTTTGTTTTCACAGTACTAATAGTAGGTACATATTATTGTATAATTATCATATAAGCAATTTCGGTACCGATAGAAAAACTAAAACATTTAAATTACAATCGTACGCATGCGTTTTGTGATTAATTAATTCTACCATATTTTGTGAGTGGTTAAAAAATATAAAAAAATTATTTTAAAAATGATATATAAACTACAATTTTAAATAAAATTTAAAAACTGGCGAACGATTATAGTTCGCATCTTTCTATTTATACCAAAATCATTAGCTTATAAAATATGTACTATTGGAAGTGCGTGAAGGTGTTTGCCGTCGTATTTTGAACGTGTGTAACATCCTCTTAATATAATTATTAATTTTCCAAAAAACTTTAAAAATTCTAATATATATTTATAATTAATTGTATTACATTTTATACTTTAACCCCCTCCTAAACCGGCAAAACTGTTCCCTGATGAAACCGTAATACATATAGCATTGTATAAATTAAGAAAACTAAGTACAACGTTTTAACTTTCATAAATTTGACTGCAACGACTATATCTTAACATAACTTATCAAATGTATATTTATAAATAGTATACGATGAATGCCATATAATAAAATGATCAACTTTTAATAAAGAATATTGGATACAGAAACATAAAATATAATATATATAGTGAGAAAACAATATAATCCCATTAACACAAGGGCATTTCTAGAAGTGTCATATTACACTTATGAAGGGGAGAGGCATGTCCACTTAATTAAACGCTTTATGGAATTAAAATACTATTTTATACATAAAACCTAAAATAATAATTTTAATTTTGAAAGTTGTAACCTCTAGGGCCTTTTGGATGTGCCGATCAAATCACCTCAATAAACAAAAATTTGGAAGAAGTTTTATTTAAAATTTATAATTTCTTATAAATGACATATTTACACATACTCTTATTTATATAAAACAATTTTAGATAATACAATAATTATTGTTCAGTTTTAAGTGTTTGAATTTTAAAATCAGAAATCTACAAGATAAATATGGCCTAATCAAAATGCATATGCATGTGAGAATAAATATTATAGGCCTATTTAAAACGTTACCAAAAAATATAAAATCTGAAAATCGTTATTGTATGATAAATTGCATCATAATTATTTGTGCAAAATATAATGCCTATTTCTATTGAAATTATTTTTATAGATATTAAATAAAATAATAAAATATTAATTCCTTAAAATAATAGTATGTAGGTATTTACTTAAAAAGTGTTCATATTTTATACATTTCTAATGAAGTATTTAAAATACATTTTGAAAAGTATTTTTTACAAGACTGTAGTAATATATATATTATATATATTATTATATATAATAATAATAAAAAATATTTTAAAATGTATAATTAACTAAGGTATGATAGGTTTTCTTACTTGCCTACAGTTCCAACACAAGAGGTAGCTAGGTGGGCCCTTCACTAGACCCTTGAACTTACAAGGGCTCCACAACACTTATTTTTATAGTTAATAATTTAATTTAGAATTATTGAATTAAGTTTAACATTAAAATATATAGATAAAAGACGCATATAATTTATTAAAAACTAATGTCCACACATTATTATATTTTCGAGTATTAAAAATACTTATTTAAAAATAAAAAGCCTAAACATTATATAAATACTACCCATATAGTGTATAGTGTATACATATTGTATAAATCACACACGCACATAAGCAATATTATTATTATTATAGAATTTAGGACCATCACTGATAGGTGTACTAATATATATAATTATACATAATTTATAAGCTTACGATAGGAAAAACTGGAAAATGTTATTAGATTAAGCCACCTATTAAATTAATCTATACAGAGTGGTAGAATAAGTCGATAAAATTAAGACCAGTTGATTCAATCGGTAAACTAGTGAAAAACTCTACTTTCTTTTTTTTACTAATTTAATATATAATATAAATTAGCAAATTACAAAAAAACTTGATGTCCTATATTTTTTGAGCACATCCCCCCTTCAAATATTGGTTCTAACCTTTGGAACGGCAATGACGTCATTATTATTATATAAATATTGTCAGTACTAGGAGAGACTAAGAAGGCTAAATATGTATTTAATCTCTCTCTAGCAGTGTGTATAATAATCCTCTAAAAATATTGCGATTAAAATGATAAATGTTTTTCAAATTATCTCGATTTCAAAAATATTCAACCCTATTCATATAGAAGGTTTCTGTATTGAAAGAAACTGTTTATATGGTAAATATACCATTCAAGAAAATAGTTGTATAATTAAATATATTTTATTATAAAAAATACAAAAAAAAAAATACAAAATATGTACGGACTATTAGATTCTCCGAGCTTCCCTGTACAGCAGATTCTGCCACCATATTCGTTACGCCACTGTGATTACAACATTTTTATAAATTAATTAGTTGAATATTTACATATATAAAAAAAAAATAGCATAATAGGATCTAAATTATAATAAATGTAAAATTAAATATAATGTAATATATTATAAGGACTATATAGCTATATGATACAATTTTAGAAAATTTGTATTTAAATTAAAACCTTATCTACAGATTCTCCACTTATATAATTGCATCCACTTCTACTTTATGAAGATTCTCAACATAGTCTTCAAATTTAGTTAATAGGCACAAATAAAAGATATAGTGGATTTTTTTTTACTCACTACATGTATGAAAAAATTAATTAGATATTCGTTATTTGTGTATTACCTAAACTATTGTATTTACCTTACTCCATTCTGGATTGTCCAAAGAGCTTGAGAGAGGCAAAAACCAATGAACCTCAACTCTGGGTTCTCCATTAATGAGTAATGAGATATTTCTTGTTTCTTAGATTTCTCATTGCTTTCTCTAACTCACCTTCTCTCTTAGTTCACTCATGAGTCCTATATGGTAATCATTTATAAAAAATCTAGAATTAAGCCTTTTTAGGGAGGATTGTCTATGATATTTTAATTCAATGGTAGGATAGGATTCTTATATTTTTTTGTATAACTGTTTAATTTATATCAAAGATATATGTACAAGCCATCGTATTTAACTACAACAAATTATTTCATTTTATTTCAATTGACGTAGACCTAAAAGCCTGACAATATTAAGAGTATTTATAATGTTCCAATATTGATTCTAAAAATATATTAGGTTTCTATAGGTTCATAACTAGAGAATTTCGGATTTAAGTTTTTCGTATTATTATTATTATAAAATTCTAAAAAGTAAATCGCCTCCTTTTACAATTCATAGCAAAAAAAAAAATCACAATTAGACTTCTTTTGCGCAGTTGAGAAATCGAGATATGCACATGATACTTGATTTTTGCATAGTTAAATTTTTATATTATTTTATAGTTATATATTATTATATATATATATTTCGAGCTTTTGTGATTTAATGAGTTTTTAAGGTTTTGTGAATAGCTACTAATAATATAGTTTATTTTTGGTTATAGCCCAACCACATAAAAGGTGTCTTTTCAATTTTCAACAGATGCCTTTTCATCATATGTACAAATTATTTAATTTAAATAAATATAATCATTTAAACTATTTATTAATACTCATATAGAAAGTAAAAATAAGTTATCAATATATAAAAATAAAAACCCCATTTCTACAAAACAGTTTGTTTTTATTTTAACAAATACGTATTTTGAAAACAATTTTTTCATCTTCAAAAAAATTATATTGTAAATATTAGGTTTTTATTTTTATATAAATAATTCAACAAGTAACTCGACACCAAAATAAATTATCAACATTTAAAAATATATATATTTAGGTAGTTACTATGTCATAAAAACGAAATAAAAAATATTTTTTCTAAAATATGCAGCATTAAATAATATATATTTAACTTATTTATTTAGTTAGTCGCTAATCTTATAACTATTCTTAGTGTCTTACGCACGTATCTATACGTATAATAATCTAATTAACCAAACCAATACCCGTTTTGAGGTATCAAAGAATACAGGAATTATAATATAATACCAGTGGAAAAATCTGATTGGTTAAAATATTGTCTAGTTAAGTTTTAAGGAATCTTTCAACCTTTATAAAAATAATCATAAAAATATTTTATAATTTGCAATGAATATTTTAGTCCAAGAGTAATGATATTAAAAATTATAATCTTTAATTTTAAAATAAAGTAATAAGTTGAAAAACTCTGTACCGGCCACTGACGTCTTACATAACATTAGAATAATAATAATTAGCCAACTATTGTCGCCTAAATTATTTAAAATATACAAGGATATATTTCTATTTTATTATTTATATTTATGTCTGTACTCAAAAGTTCTAGTAGAAGTAATATACTTCAAATATTTCAAGATTGGATAGCCACTTTCTTGTCGAAAACTGGATCTAATTGGGACTATTTTTAATTGTTAAATTTTAAATTTTCTTAACATTTCTAATTAAACATATTTTTATTGCATAAAGAAAAACTAACAAAATATTACATTAAAACGACACAAATATGATTTTGTAAATCAATTATAGTTATTTCTTCAAAATTCACCATAAATAATGATTCTAGAGATTTTAAATTTATACCAAAATTATATTTTAGTCAACATTTTTCCAAATTTTTGGCTATTTATAATATTTTCAAAATTTAAGATATTTAAGTAATAAATGCGTTAATTGTAGGGCTAAAAACCTCAAACTTTAATACAATAAATAATACATTACTCTATCTACTTTAAAAAATTTTAATTATAGTAATTTAAAATTTTTGAACAAAATGCATATTATTTCGGTGTAAAATATATAATATATAATAATCAAATGGATGCGCATAATCTATTTTGGTCATAATGTTATAATTTATTCAAAGAATTTTTTTAGAAATTGAGTTTAAGCGAATAAATTTTTTTTTCATATAACAGGATTGCATTTTTAATCGGGTACTATAAAATATAATGTAAATACATATATTTATATACTATAAATATTAAACTATATTGAAATGATCAATTTTGAATTTTTTTAAGTCATTAACACATATAATTTAATACATGATTACTCTCAGTATATTCAAAATATGTTCTTATACTGAATTATTAAATACACTCTGAATATATAATTAATTGTAATAGATAATATATAATTAAATGTCAAAATAATATTTCCCAAATTTCACTCAGAATCGAATTATGAATCCAATGATCTATTTTCCTTGTAAATTCAATACATAGACCAAGAGTATCCAATCCAACGAGCAATATGGTTCCATCCCTCCTTGCCAAAACTATATTTTAATCAAGCCCGATAACCAAATTATGAAATAAACCTGATACGCGTTTTCTTTAGGTATATAGTAATAATTTGATGGTAGTGGATTATTTTATCTTCATTAAATTATATATATATATATATTTATGAATTGTCATTTGGCCGAGGCTTAGTGTACAATCTCACTTTAGTATCCCGGGTCAGTCCAATATTTCACATAAATATATATATATATATTTGTGATGTTACGAACTGTTCGATTTTCGAACCGAACCGAACCGAACCCGGGGTGTTCGGTTCGGTTCGAAAATCGAATAAAAAATTGGAAGTTCGGTTCGGTTCGGGTTCGTTAAAATTTTTAAAAATTCGGTTCGGGTTCGGTTCGACCTCAAAAATCTGGGTTCGTAACATCACTAATATATTATATATATAATATATACGTATGTGAATGTTATATACATATTAATAGATACTATAAACAAAAATATTTTGTAATTAATATTCATACTCGAATAGACCTATATTATCATTGTCGAGACTTATCTAGATGATTATTTACTATCTTCTCTAGATAAATAATGGAAGATAAGTTATCTAAACAATTATCTTAGAAAAAAAGGTCACTTATCTAAGTACATTTATCTAGATCATTTTTATGGATAAATTTTTACTAAAAACGTAGTATGTAAAATTTTTATTAATTAATTAATTATTATCTCTATTAAATAATGAAAATATGAATAAATAAATTATTATTTATAATAATATATTATGTACCTACTTATTAATGGCTTATTTATTTTAATTAAAAAAATAAAAACCATAAAAATATTGGTAAAATCTTTTGAAATTAAAAAAAAAAATTTTTTTTTATTTAATTTATCTTTTCTTCATATAAATAAATTTGTATTTATCTATTCCCCACACATCATATTATTACTGTATCTATTACATAGGTACAACAGAACTAATGTAACTAATACAGTAGGCTTTATCGTTGTATATGTCTATATACACATACAATACGTCATATTATATTAAAATGTACTATAACATATTATTATTATTTAAAAATCAGTATATACATTTATAATATGTATAGATATAATTTTAATATTTTTTTTTCCCCCATTACACTGTGTAATAATAATTAATACGTATAATGAAATACGTACATTATTGTGTAGGTTGTTGTTTTTTAAATTAATTTGCTGTAATATTTTTTCGAGTTTTTTACAGTATTATAGGTATATCGAGTTTTTTCAATCGCAAACGTTCCACCGTTCCGAGAAAAATATTAATATTACATATACCGACCAGAGAAAAATAACTCAAACGTGTAAAATAATTTTCCATAATATTAAATATATACATTTTATCGGGATATTTAGTCCCCATTGATGAAATCATCACCAAAAGGGCACTCCAACGTAAATAAAAAACAAGACGGCCATTTTCTCAATTTATACGGGTGTATAATAGTATGTAATACCTATATATTATAATGTACATTACATTCATACCAAGCGCAGACTGAGCTAAAAGGCAAAATGGCCGACACGGCTTTTGGACTGTCCTGTGCTACCCCCATTATCAGGGGCGTGCTCACATAGGGGAATGAGGGTGTCATATCCCCCCATGGTTTTTTTTATGGATTTCGATATAAATAAAATAATATTATTTTGTTTGAATTTTTTTTATAGAATGTAACATAACAAAATTATTTAATTATTATAGATTAATTTTATTACGTTCCTAAAACGTGTAATAAATTATAATTTATTGTGTACGAATGAACGTGGAATGAAATACGACAAATGAACAATAAGTATTCGTGGTCAAATTTACACTTTTTACCATTTTTTTTTCTACAGTGTTTTCTCAATTTTTGGGAAAATTTCCTCATTTTAAAATTTCAAACACGTCACTGCCCGTTATCATCGTAATATCGCTGGGAAAATTTGGTGGCATCGATACGCTTGATTATAATATTTTTGTTGTCAAATTTTAATAGTGTAGCCAACGACACGAACGATTTGGAGGCATATTTTATTTTCGTGCATCCTCCATTGCTGGCGTCAGCGTCAATATGCACTCTGTCCCGTACACTGAACGCCCTCTATGACGGTCACCAATCCCCTCCGAAAATGCGTTTTTCGCCGGGCCGTATTCCCTGTATGCAGCGTCCACGACTCGCAGTTGTCCAACACCAGTCTTACACCTTGCACGTTTTGAACGTTACACCGTCTAAACTGGCCGCCAACGCACACCGTCCAAACAGCACTATAACACCACTAGTTCAAATTCAGCAGATCCACTATACACCATCGTTTCCGCTTTGGTAATTATGAACACGATATTTGCGGGCACATACCTATCTATTACGATTATTGTTGTTTTGTTATTATTATTACTACTATTATTATTGCAGTTTTCGGACAGTATTCCAGCAGTTTGTACGTCTTGAACGTTTCACCGTCCATACCGACCACGAAATTCGTCTCTCAGCCGTCGTTTTCGCTTTGGTAATTTTGAATACGATATTTACATGCGCGTATTACGATTATTATTGTTATTATTTTTAATGGTGATCAGCTGGGTTAGGCGTAATGGTACCAAGCATGCCGTTCGCGTGTTCGACACGTTTTTTTTTTTTGTTTTTAGTTATACGAAAATCGTAATATATAATATCCGATTGCATAATATTATCGTAAAAAATATAGCCGTTTTCAATACCGTTTACAATATGTTTTATATAGCATGTATATTGTGTTAAATGCTCATCGATCGTAAAATGTTACAAACACGTTTTCATAATATTATTTAAAACACCGTATCGCGATCGGTATGTAGTATATCGGCTGCAGTATATTGTGTACACATCCCAAAACCGTGCGCGTGCGCAGGTCCGCTATTGTTAATTCCAGAGACTGGTATTCGTGCGGACGACATGGCGCCGATGCGCGGTGCATCGAAAAATCTCGTTCGTACGACAACAACGACGACGGTGTGATTTAATCCATAACAATTCTGTGACCGTTGCCGCGCCGCATGTCTGCGCATCCGCCATATTACCTACTCTTTATAATGTAATCCGTGGAAGAAACAGATTTTAAAATGGTAAAAACCTGTTTTTATTTTTTTTACATTTCTCCACACGCACACTTGTACATGCGTAGGTACATATTTTGTTTTTCGTGCATACACAATATTACTCAAGACGACTTGATAACCGCATTTATCATATCTGTTTAATGGGCAAGTGGTATAGCAACATTTACATTATGCAAAATAAATGATTGTGGTGTGCACGTTAAAATTAGAGTTAAAATATAATAAAATAATATTTAAAAAGAGAATATTTTCTAGAAAATGGTGTATATATTTTGTAAAATATTGTTTAAATAAAGAAATTTCAACATTTCAAGTTTTTCATTTTTTTCACAGCTATAACTTCTTTGTTAAACAATATTTTACGAAAACGATATGTCAATTTCTAGAAAATATTCTCCTTTTAAAAATAGGTGTTTTAACGTTTAACTCTAATTTTAACGTAGACGGCACATTTATGTTTTTGCGTAGTGTAATTATTTCGATATATTTCTCATTAGATAGATGGAGAACAAAATGCGAATATCAGATCCTCTTAAATTTACCAATTTATATGAAATCGTGTATTTGAAGAAATTCGAGATATGATAAGTACCTACATACATGTATTAGGTATAACAGGTACCTACGTATTCAACAAGTGTGAATAATTTACTTCGAAACGGACTCTATATCCTATTAAACACACCCAACATATTTGTTGTAAAGCTTAATATTTCTCAGTTCCATAAATCGTGTATCAGCTGAATTCAAACTAGTCATTCCATTTTAGGTCCTTTATTATTCTTTAGTTCATCCTGTTGTTATATGGCTCTGTCCTTTGGAACCCTACTATTGCTACTGCTAGAAACATGGTGAAAAGAGTCCAAAGAAAATTCTTGCGTCATGCTGCACATAAACTTCATATACCCTATTCCCCTCATGATTATTCTCCTATTCTCCCGTCCAATGTATTGTTTCATTGGAAAGTCTTGTTGATCGCAGACACTCGGCTAAAATTAAGTTTCTAATTAATTTTCTCTCCTCTAAGATCGATTGTCCCGAATCATTATCCCGTGGATCTTTCGGTTTTCCTTGCCGTCGTACTTATTCCTTTATCCCCTTCCATATACCATTTTCTTCGTCGAATTATTTGATTAACTCTCTCATTATTCGTCTTTTGTGGATTGCAAATACTGACCCCTCTTTTTTTCTTTTATATTAGCCTGTTAAGTTTTTATTAATTATTATTAATTGTATACCTATTATTCTATAAATTTACTTCATAATGTTATTATTAATATTTGTCTGTCTTAATTAATGTATTTCACCTATTGTACTGCGCTCGTCTCGTAATGTAAACAAAAATAAAATAATAACGACTTCAATGAATTAGATTCCGAAAAATCCATAGCACCAAAACTTTGGGTAAAATTTACAATGATGATAAATATAACATTTTTATGGTAATACTATCGTTAATTTTAAGCTAAATAGGTATATATTTTTTGTTATGAGTTATAAGTAGCTGATCGGTATATTATATTATAGTGTCTGCATCTAAATAGGAATCGAGTTTATAAATTATTATTACTTTTTTTTTATAACGAATACAACTAAACAATCATTTTTCATTGAATTTTTATAGTATTATAAATGATGTATACAATTTACAATAGAGTTCTACTATTACTATAAACATTATAATATGAACCACTATATTATTAGGATATGTAGGTATATATAATATGTTCGATCAAGATTAAAGGTGAAATTAAAGTGACGTTTAAGATGTTTTTTTTCATGTAGTTATATACAGTGGTTAAAGTGAGGGAGGACTGAAGGGTACGGCGTACCCCTCTTTGCTTAGCTTAAATTTGGAGTCCTCTTTAGTCAAAATAATTTTAATCATAAAAATTACATGTAAATACAATTAAAGTAAACAAAAAAATATTTGGTGCATAGGTAACGCAAAAATGGTAATGAATGATGAACCACGGTCTTACATGACCGTACTGACGAAAATAAGTCTATTTTAATGTAGACTACATTTTTATTTTTATTATTTATATAATTTTATTAGTTTCAGAATATTATTATGTATATTTTAAAATGATACATTATATTTTATCTATATATACCAAAAATTAGGTGTTGATGTAGGTACCTATATTTATTAAGAGGTCGCCACATAACTGATTTTTAAATGGTTTTATATAGGCAATTTTTATTAAATTTAAAATGAAATGAAAATCCATCAGTTTAAAAATGTAAGAATATTTTAAAAATAGTCTTGTATCAATATCATTTTTAATTGTCGTGTAATATCGCGATATTTGTTAAAAAAATATGTTTACGCATTTTTATTTTTATCAACTTAAGAATATTGTAGAGAGATGAAATAAAAAATAAATTATAAAGAACAATATTTCCTAGCGACTGATGGAGCCGATTTTTGATATATACATTTTCACAAGTTTCATGTGTTGTTAGACAAATCAAAAGATTGATATTTTAACAGCTCATAAAAAATATAAAAATGCATATATCGTAAATCAGCTCTATCAGTCGCTAGATAATGTTATTAACTATAATTTGTTTTTTGATTCGTATTTCTAACATGTTTGTAAGTTTATAAAAATTAAAAATCGTAAAGGAAGTTTTTCATTGAAAGATTGTCGGTGTAGCACCCTCTTAAGACTGAATTTGATTTTTTTTTTCATATAATTTTATACTTAAAATGTTATATATTATGAATGCTAGAGTACCTACTATAGATCTAAATGGTTATTTGAAACTTAAGATAGAATTTTTTTGTACATAAAATTAAAAAATTTAATTAAACAAGTTTAATAAACGGTTATTAGTTTTAAATTCTTTGCAAGATGTATATTATAAAAATAACTATTTCGGTAAAAACCAAAAATGTATTATGTATAATAACTAATAAGTACGTTTTTTGTTTTAATGACATTTTGATTTTTTTACTGTTTATATTTAAGAGATTCTTAGTGTCCAAAAAATTTTAAAGCAAAATTTAATAAGGTTTAACGGTTCAAGGGACGCTTTTTTTGTATTAGCTTTAGTCCCCCTGAAATTATTTTCCACTTTAACCACTACTTATATATACATATATATATAGATAAGATTTATCTGCTTAATTCGACTATTTAGCTAAAAGTTTCAACATTTAAGAATACTTACTTAATAATATTATACTATTTATTGATATTTAATATGTATTTAGTATACCTATATACATAGTCGTGAACAGAATTATTGTTATTGATTTTTATTTATTTTTTTTTTTTATCCTACACTAATAAGTGAATAATTTCATGAAAATCGCGAATTAATTATAATTAATAATAAATAAATGTATAAAACAAGCAGTAATCGCTACAATATTAAAATGTAATTGAAAAACATACAATTGAAGCAACACGTTACTAGGGACTCGCGATTTTTGAAGATTGTGTGCTATATATAATTATAATTATACTTAATAAATAATAATAATTAAATTAGGTAGTTATTTTAAACAATACTTTGTCTAGAAATTAATAATATACTATAATAATATTACCTATATAGGTAAGTAATATAATGAAAGCTGAGAGATTACTCTCTTTGAATTCGACCAAAAATACTGCATTATCACAATAAGTTATGTATTTTAATTTATTATTTATCTATAAATTTTTAATTTTTAAATCTTCAAATTTTACGTAAGTACTCTATAAATTATTTTTCAAAATGCCCAATATAAAATAAAATATAAAGCCATTATAATAACAATGTTATAAGCAGTAGTTAAAGTGAGGGGGGACGGAGGGGGACGGCGTCCCCCTTCTTTGCTTAGCTTAAGTTTGGCGTCCCCTTTAGTTTAAATTCCAGGGGGACGGTTCAAATATTCATTTAATCACAAAAAATGTAATA
>JAIPRL010009099.1:0-18491 GCA_025469235.1 Pemphigus obesinymphae | reverse complement strand
TCTATATATTATATATATATGTACATATGTATGTATGTGTGTGTATATATATATATATATATATGTACATATGTATGTGTGTGTATATATATATATATATACCCTTATCGATGCGATAATATATGTCTTTTTTTTTTTTTTTTTTGAAGAATATATATAGGAAATCGATCGGAGCTGATATATATCGTCATCGCGGTCGCGTATTATTCATCCGGCGTCGTTATTGTCGTTAAATTATACGAATTACGACCGTGTTAACATATTGACGTCGTAATAGTTACCCATATTATTACACATTATATTGTATTGCGCAGGTATTGCTCTACCGGCGATGACTATACAGCCGCTGCTGGTCTGCCGAGATGATTCTCTCCGGTGTGGAATTTACGATCACAGCTCTCGGCCATGTCAATTTAATAGCCCATTAACGATCCGGACGACCGTATATATTGTTATTACGTACATTATGTGCACACGGTGTATATATATATATATATGGTATATACCGTACAGTGTATACATATATATATATATATATACACATTATCGAGTTTATTTCGTCTTAAACGCGATTCATTATATTGTTTTATATACCTACCGATTTTGAAGACTATATATATATATATATGTAAGTACACGATGGCGGTTTTGAATAAATTGAATTTTCCGCGTCGCAGCCGACCTCGATGCGCAATACGACGCTGTTACGGGATAGGACGGGGAAAATATCCAAACTCCCGTAAAACGTGAAAAAATTCCCCCTAAAAAATGTTACGTACGTTTCTGTCCTTACCGCAAGCGCATCTGCACACGTCGACCGCGGTTAACACTATTACCGCAGAATATTGTTCATGATAATGAAAAATCGAATATAGCTGTTTTTCGTGATTACAGCTAGCTCTTTTACAGTGTTGGGTAAATTATACGATCGAGAAGTAACTATGTTACGTTGCTATATATACAGTTACAATGTTAAAAGGTAACTAGATTACTTTTTCGTTGCCTGAACACAAAAGTAATGGCGTTACATTACTTTTTCAATTCAAAAGTAACTGCGGTTACAATGACGTTACTTTCAACATTTTTAAATATGTAAAAATGAAAATAATGTAAAAATAAAATGTCAAAAATATCTTTATTTTTTTTCTGATAGTCTCGTCAGTCGAATATCATAAAATTCAATATCAAGCCTACTCCATCTTACCTGTATGAAATCAAACAACCGTTAAAATATCGGCAATTTTAGCAGAATTTATTAGAATGAATTGTATTTTTTATTTATAAATATGTAACGCGTTATTTTACAAAGTCACTTACAGATAACTATAATGCATGCAGTTACTCTTACGACGTCTCCAGAAAAAATTAAACAACGAAGTTACTATAACGTTACTCGAAAAAGTAACTACGTTACAGTCACGAGTAACGTCCGTTACGTTACTACCCAACACTGCTCTTTTGAAACCGAATAAAAGTTATATATATATATATATATGATATTTCCTTCGGAAATATATGACAAACGATGACAAATAGTTATATGATATAATTAATAATAGGTTGGTATATATGTTGAATATAAAGAAGTCGGGGAAGCATTTTGCACGTCCTGCAGGACTTATAGGTTATATGTTTTATTATTATTTTAGGAGGATTGACGTGTATTTTAAACATATTATATACTAGCGGTTATTCCCGACTTTACCCGGGATTTAATTTAATTTCTATATTTCCCCATAAGTGTATTATTTAAAATTATATTAATATTATATTTATTGTATCTATTATTTTTTGGCGTTGAATAAAAATTGAAAACCACTTGTTGCTCCTTCCCCCTTGAATAAAAGTAGGAACACCGTGTAAAGATGCATACACACAGTATAACTTTGTATACGTCACTGTATAGTGTGTACGGTGTATATAACAACATATACACCGTATAGAAGGTACCTAGTTTTTCTTTAAGGTTAAGGAAACTGGAAAAATCGAAAAATATCGTGTTAAACTCCTACTTGACGCCTTCTGGTCGAAAAGTTGCTCACAGAGAAATAAAAATGAAAAATAAACATCATTTTAAAATCAATAGCTTATTCCTCGTTCCGTTCAGAATCTAAAACATAATAATCAAAAAAAGTATTCGGCTCCTAGCGGTGTCTTCGGAATTCCAGCTATAATATATAGGTACGTTAAACGGGTCTGATTTTTTTAGTCGAATTTAGAAATGAGAAATTCATTTTCAAAATATGACATTTAGGAGAGTTTACAAAAGTAATACAAGAAAATAAACATCTAGTAGAAAATATTTAATGGCATTTATTTATACTTAAAATGAAGGTATTACTGCAGAAAATTATTATTTTGTATTATATTATATCTATATACATATGTATTGAAGAAAATTGTGTTTTTAATCAAATAAATTAATTAATTAAAAAACATGATTTTTCAGACCTTCTGAGGACTAAGAACTTAAGACGAATTGGTCATGCAATGCAATGATATGTAGTACTTATAATACCTATATATACTCGACGTAACTAATGATTTTTTGGAGTGGATTTTAGACAACAAGATGTTAGATGAGAAGATCAAAGAAAATATGAAAAGATAGTGTGGAACAGGACCTTCAATTGTTATCAATGTTCCAAGCCACATAGAGGGAAGGGAGGGATGGATGATTTAATAATACTAACCATTAGATGAAGCTCTTCTGAGAAAAGTATAATATAATAGATTGTTATAACTGCAGTTATATAATATGGTAAGATCAAATTAATTTTTTATAAACAATAAGTATTTAAAATATTTTTTACAACAATGTGTAAGTTTTTAAAACAAAACGCAACATTCTTTAAAAAATGAAAACAAAAGATGACAGGATTTGCTATTTGCACAATGCACATACCTAATATAGTATTATTAAGGCTAGGATTTTAATGCAATAAAAAATTTAAAAGTTGTATTTATGAGCGTATAAATACATAATTTATAACATATGATAATATATATTATATATATATATGATAATATATAATGTAAATAATATATAATAAATACATATTACCTTTAAATATGCTCTATAAATATTTTAAAATAACACGTATTTCTTGTATTAAATTAAATATTTGTAGTTATTTATGGTAATTAACAGGAATATTTAATATTATTTTAGGTATTTGGATTAATCCTGAATTGAAAAAACTAAAATCGACGAAATTAAATATTATTGTAAAATTTATTATTAAAAATTTTATTGCGGAAGTAACACGGTAACATTTTTTTTGTTGTGATAAATTCAATCATAATATAATCAAATATCTACATTTTATATGATATCATTAAAACCTTTAGAAACTATAAAATGTTTAGAATGGTTTAGTACCATGTAAACGTTTCTAAATCGGTTTGAAAGATAAAACCTTTGCACTAGGTGGTTTAAGGATTTAAAACCGTTTTAACTATTTTAAAATAGTTTAGAAGTAGATCATGCAAACAGGAATTATATTATATTAGGTACCTATATACATTATTACTACTGATTTAATCAAAACATTGTGCAATTCTTCAAATAAGTTAAAATATGTTTAGAAAATTTTGATCTATTATAGGTAATTTTATCAATATAAAAGAAAATAAATATAAAATCTAACATATTTTTAAACATAAAGAAAGAAAATGTTATGCAATTCTTAAAAACTTTTTGAAATAAACTACTTACAGTAAATTGTTTGTAAATTAGGTATATAATTTAAACATATTCAGGTACATTTGTTATTTAAAACTTTTTTGGAATATTTCAAAACGATTTTAAATAATTTCAAATCGTTTTAACGGTATCGAATAAACGTAGTAAATAACTATACATTATTTATATATGAGTACTTGTGGTTTATTTATTTAAAATAAAATAAAACCCAAATCCACAAAAATTTACCTTTTTATTGTAAGCAAATACGCAAATAGCAAATAAGTCTGTGTTTTGCACTGAAGATGGAAACTTTGATTCCGAAATACTGTATTTGCTTACAACAAAAAAGTAAATTTTTGTGGATATTGGTTTTATTTTATTTTAAACTATACTTTAAATAAATTATTGAATAAAATTCGATTATCAATTCAGTTCATAATATTGTAACAAATGTATTTTTCATGATAAAATGTTATCTGAAAAAAGCATATAAGTTATTACTTAGACTTTATAGTAGTGTAAAATTAAATGTTTTGGAAATTAAAAAAAAAAAATGTGCGCTTCGCTCGTCGGGTATTAATGTGTATGAAAGTACATTGATTATCGGACAACATACTCTTGGTGGATGTATTGCATAAATTGAAATAAGCAATGATTATCATTGTATTCAATAAAATGATTCAGAATGGAATTTTGGTGTAATATCATAATAATATAACAAATTAAAAAGTAATAAAATAGATAAACTGTATTTATTTTGTAATTTCCCTTACATTCCTGAAATATTTACGTAATAAAATTTAGTTTTTCTTTCCGTTTAAGAGGACGCCACACCGGCAACTTTTTAATGAAAAACTGATATTAGCATTTTACATTTTTATCAACTTACAAACATGTGAGAAATACAAAACAAAAAACAAATTATAAATAACAACATTATCTAGCGACTGATGGAGCCAATTTTTTATATATACATTTTTACACGTTTTATGAACTGTTAAAATATCGGTTTTTTTTTTTTTTTTTTTTTTGACAGCTTATAAAATGGGTAATGGGTAAAAACGCACATATCAAAAATCGACTCCATCAGTCGCATGATATCTTTATTCTTTATAATGTATTTTTTATTTCATTTTCTATAATATTCTCAAGTTGATAAAAATGAAAAATGAGTAAACATGATTTTTTTATATATATCGTGATAACACGACAATTAAAAATGGTACTGACACAGGTCGATTTTTAAATTACTTTTAAAAAATATTTAAATATTTTTAATTTGTTTGATTTGAATTTTTCGTAAAATTTAATGAAAATTGCCTATACACAACCCGTTAAAATCCGGGTGTGTGGCGTCCTCTTGAGGAAACCACTGGAGAAATCGAAAAATGTCCTCTTCAAAGTATCAATAACTGTATAGAACCAATTCGCTATAAAAAAAAAAAAAAAAAAAAAAAAAAACTCTAAGTACTCCAAAACGCCTATACTCGATTCCTACTAGTATAGAAATGTAGTTCGTAGAAAAATAAATAGACGCACGAACGTAATTGTGAATTAATATTATCCAATAATGGTAAAAAAATGATCTAAAAATGGCAAATATAAAAGTACGTTTTTACATCATCAGCTGTCGTGTCGACGAGCAAATCATATATTGCACTTGTGAGAAGCTATAAAATAGGTATTATATATTATATTCCGCAGAGACCGTGGAAAAATGCACAAACTTCTATAAAATCCTAGTGACGTAATAACATTATATCGACGTTATTCGGTCGTCGCAAATCAATAATAGATAGGTATATTATTATCATACCTATGTTTAAACGTTATCGTGACAAGCGTTCTTTGAGAGAATAAAATGTCACTACATCACACTGTATACGTATTAATATGTGTATTATGTATTATTATTACGCCGATACGTCTTATAATACTGTGTGCACGAGCAACGACCATATGTTTCCGACTCGGGTGCGGATGGTGACGTTTCGACATCGGTCGAATATAATATTATTATCGCATAAAGGCGTCAAAGTGAATACGTCGGTCGTTCGGTTTCCCGGGTGAATTATTCAATTATTGTACGCGGAATGCGCGAGTTTAGCAATCACGTGCGTATATCATCCGTACCTATACACACCTTATTGATTTATACGGTTTTGTTTTGTTCGTTTTTTTTTTTCGTTTTTTTTTTCGTTTTTTTTCGTTTTTTTTCGTTTTCGTTTTTTTTCGTTTTTTTTTTTTTCATTCACGGCAAAAGGATAACGCATATTATTTGCATTCCAAACGCGCGCATTTATTGTCAGCTGCGGTAGTACACGATACGTGTACGATAAAATATTGCACAAACTGCACGTGCGTGCGGGTCGCAAAAACGAGTCGTTTCGTTGCAGCACGCCGGCCGCAACGAACGCGGTGGTCAATTACGAATATTACAATTTTATATTATTATATAATAATAATTACCGTACATCATAATGCGTACACAAAAATATATAAATAAACGGTCGTAAGTCTTATTATAAATAATTATATTATATTACCGTTGTTCGGTTCGAGTTTTGACGTAGTACGATGTATGGGTATATCGTTTAAGGGGACGCCACGCGCCCGATTTTTAAGGGGTCGTGTACGGACGATTCATATTAAATTTCGAGAAAAATTCAAATCAAATAAATTTAAAATATTCAAATATATTTTGAAAGTAATTTACAAAATAGACCCGTGTCAGCACCATTCGGAGTTCTCGTGTAATCGCGATATTTATTTAAAAAACGTGTTCACTCATTTTTCATTTTTATCCACTTGACTACAATATTGTAGAAAGATGAAATGAAAAACACATTTTAAAGAATAAAAATATCTAGCGACTGACGGAGCCGATTTTCGATAGGTATGTGTATTTTTACCCATTTTATAAGCTGTTAAAAAAAATTAAAAAACCGTTTACCGTTAACAGTTCATAAAACGTGTAAAAATGCATGTGTAAAAAATCGGCTCCATCAGTCTCTAGATAATGTTGTTGGTTATAATTTGTTTTCTGTTTTCTACTTCTAACATGTTGGTAAGTTGATAAAAATGAAAAATGCAAATACAAGTATAATACTCTTAACTGGTGCCAAGTACCAGCTGTATATTACTATGTATACGATCATGTCGACGATTGTTTTATATATTTATACAAAAATACTAAATAGTCGACTTTTAAGACAACATTCCGATGTATAAATCTTATCTTTAAGGGCGAGTTTTTCTTTTGTGCCTATACTTTTCTGCTGCAATATCTATTGCAACCATCGACGAATAATAATGCATTTTACTGGAAAAAAATATGCAGCCATCTTTTTGAACTACTGTATCTGGTCGATTTTATCATGACGGAATTTTACATACAAGTATAAACAGACTTTACAATAAATGGGTCGTGTGAATTTCTATAGTCGACACAGCATTATATATCGTTCATAAAATCATCTATACACGCCGAGTGCGATATAATATTATGTCTACTTAAATATTCCCGATGTTAAAATTCAGAGTATATAAAACGGATAAATGTAAACTGTTTTGCGACGAGAGAGATCAACAGATCAAAGAAAAAAAACTTTGATACTCATAATAAGAATAACGTGTAATTTTCACTGTTTTTTTTTTTTTTTTTTTTTTTTTTTTTTGTATCCAAAAATTAAACATCCAGTAATTCGATAAATTTTTAATCCCCTACCTACTGCAGATAACGTCATAATGTATTCACGTATTAGTCTATTGTTATTAACATGAGAATTAGTGGTTTTTAATTCATTTTAATAAATGATCGTTTTCTTAAATCTATTATCTAGTATCTATAGGTACTGATTTTGCAACAGTTGGAGACCACGTATAAATTACAATATCTAGGTTTTTTTTTTTTTTTGCTTATCAGTATAACAACAATATTTTTATCAAATAAAAAAATAATAATAAAGCAAATAAGTTTTTATAAAAATAATATAGAATATAATATGTATAGTAGTATATATATTTCGTATATTTTGTATGGAATACACTTTTAAAAATAATCCGAGTAGGTATGCATTCGAATAAATAGAGAAATAAAGACGGATTTACACAAACGTTTTTAGATTTTAGCTTTTATCTTCGGAACTTCTCTAAACTTATATTTTATTCATTTTCTGCCCGAATCCGTTTTTAGTGTTTAGAGTTGAATCTCTATAATATATTTTTCCATAAGCACATTTATAATGTTCTTTCAAATATTGTACAGTGTATTCTACTGCAATTATTAACAAAATATATTTTTTTTTTAACAACACCCTAGGAATTCGGTTTGTTCTATAAAATAAAATAAAATCAAAATTATATTCATAATGTTTACGGCGGCCGGTTATATAGATACCTAGCCGAAGACTAAGTCTGCAGACTAATACATTGTTAGTTATGCGTATTATAATCGGATAAATTTTGATTTATATTTCATAGTTTACAGACGAATATTCTTCAACAAGAACACGTATGTAAACGTGTCTGTCCGAATATTTTACAAGATCGAGATAAGCTTTACGAGAAATCGTTTCACACTGTTTGTACGTCTCATTTATATTTGCGTCTAGCGATGATTTATTGCCGACGAAATACACAGCCGCGGCCAGGTTAGGTCTTGTCAATCAAAACCGTTACACTCAAATTCCAACGTCTGCGCAACGACAGCGCAAACAGCCAAATACGGTGCGAATTATCCGACGAATTATATCGCTCGATAGGCACATTTCAACAAACTCGGTACTAAATTTTGTACAGTGCTATATAGCATTGCATTAAGTTTTCATTACGTACTGCGTAGTTCCGTCACTTGCTAGTAAAAGCAGTAAAATACTCGTATCAAAAATAAGGCGTCGGTGCAGTAAAATCACAATCTATTTACATATAATGCTACTTAATAATTTAGTTAAACATTAATGATAATGTAAATAATATGCTAGAGGAAAATTACATTCATTGAACTTTTGACCAGATGAGTATAGTATAGATAACAGCTGAATATTGTTATCATTTGCTCGTTTACTGTATCCAAACAGTATCTGTCTAGTTATCATATTTTGGTATTTTGGTATATATCGTGAATCAGCTCATCATTCGGTTTGGCGAACTGTTTAGCATATGCTGAAAAAAAAACTCGAAAAATGGATGGTCCCATCATATTGTTCGAATAAAAAAATAATTTCAAGGTAAATACACCCGTGAATGATTATATTTTGGAAATCGCACACGGTAAAGTTCCATTCAAATTCAGATTATAAGAATACACATTATGGAACTACGGTTAAGAGGGTCATGGATGTATGTGTTGCCATAAAAGTATCTATTTTGGAACGATGTTAAAAAAATATAGAAATATCTTAGTGAGACCATCGAATAATCTACCGTCAATCAAGGGCGTATTTAGCGAGGGGTACTATTATGATTTATGTCATTCTGTAAAGTTGTACGATTTATTCAGATGAATGGCAGACCTCACCTAAATTACATTATGTTATATAGATCACGATATATGAAATTATACATTTTTCAAAATAATAATTCTTTGGAAACTGTAGAATTCCGTAGAAAAAGAATATCGAAACACTTTATACAAAAACGTGTATGTACAGACACGTGGCCGATTATAAAGTAACAACTTCAGAAAGATCGTTCTATTAATCCCGAGTAAGGTTATTTATTTTTGAATCGTTTTTTAGGAATGTATGAAATACTGGACAAAGTAGATATACCTAGGCATAAACTGGGAAAAATGTGATGGCTACATTGTCCTTTCAAATTTTACTAGAGAATAAAATTTAAAAGATCAATGCCCCCTTGATATTTTGGAAATTGATTTTTAAAATTTTTATTATTTTATTTACATTTATAGAAATTATCTAATATTTAATCTTTTAGGAATTATTCGAAATATTTAATTAAACATTTTTTCTGATTTATACCTAATAGTTTTCATTATTTTCGGTAGTTTTTCTTTAAGCTTTAAATCGAAAAACGAACTATATAAAGCATTAACTAAAATGTACTTTTTATCAGTATTCCGTACCCGAAAACTCCTAATCGATTTCTTCTATCTAAAAAGGTAGGTATATATACATTAAAAAAAATTCTTAAAATTTACAATTTTTTTTTTTATGAACTATCGAGGAATTCATCATATATATATATAAATATATATATATAGTTTTAATTGTATCATCATTCACCTCACTATCATGTTACGGTAAATATTTGGCACAAATTTCAAGTCTCTGGCGTTAATATTTTTCGATTTATAACAATAATTTTGGTTATAGGTAGATTTCCCTTACGTTTAGTGATCCGTACCTAAAACCATCACACTGGTGCCGTATTGAGGCCGTCCAAACGATAGGTCTCTAAACCCTCTCAGGAATGCCAATCTACCTGCGAAACGAAGTCCTATTAAACCAATTTAGAATCAAAACTGTGGAAAAGAACATCCGGGATCAATCCCGCGCAATGTTTCACCGAAATCTCACTTCAAGCTATGCCGATATTCGTGATCTGGGTAAATATCCAAAATAAATTCAAATCAACTCAAAACCCAGACTACAGTTATGGTCCCTTATCAACGTATAGATTACTCAAATTATAGCCAAATATTAAAATAAATATATAAAAAAATTGACTAGCATAGACTTAACGTCTGGAATAGTTAAAAAGCCTTAAGGCTTGTCATATTTGCAATGCCAAAGGTGGGCAAGATAATGGAAAAAATTAACTTAATTAAGTCAAATTAAGTTAGACTAAATTCCTTCAGTTTAAAGTTAAGAGTTAACCAAAAATAAATTTAACTGATTAACTTAAAAGTTAACATATAAAAAATATTAACTTAACTCAGTTAAAAATAAGTTAGTTTTTTTTTTCATTTAACATTTATGCCTTAAATTTCGAGACTTTTTTTAAATTATTCAAATATTTAAGAATAAAATTGCCACTATTTACTTTTTTTAATATTAGGTACAAGTTACAAGTTTGTAGGTATAGGTACTATGATACAATTTCTTGTCTTTTACGTGTTAACGATTAAAAGTTAAGTAGGGCCAATGATAATTTAATCTAGTTAAGTCAATTAGTTAATAAACAAATTAATTAACCAGTTGAAAAGTTAAACAAAAATTACCGTTAACTTTTTAACCAGTTAACGCCCGCCATTGTGCAATGCAATGCAATACGTTTACACATATCCTTTACAATCTACATCGTAGTATTGTAAAATCTAGGGACTTCTCTCTCCGTTCAGACTCTATAATTCAGACTACCTATTATGTGTTTTTTTTTTTTCAAATTTTTATCGAGTCTTTTAAGTTGCCTACCTACTTATTTTGTACATCTATATATTATACCACCTAATTTAAAAGTTGTTTATTTATGTATTTGCTATAATACCTACAGAGAGTATACAGGTACAGTATAAGAGTTCAAGATATTATGTATCTTCATATAGGTATCTATATATATATATATATATATATATATAAAGAGAGAGAAAGACCAAAACTAAGACTAAAACTAAGAAAAATTATTAACCCGATGATATATTTTTTTTCGACGGTTTTTCGAGACACGACTACACGCGGTCATAATACTATACTATTTTATATATACGTTGTTCCGTGCATACACGTCCATGTCCACGATTCGTACGGGAATTACCACCGACGGGGCTTGATGGTATTATAATAATATGCACCCACACCGAGTCCGTGACACGCCCGTTTTGTCTTCCGTCGTCCAGACCGCAACGATTCGGTCTCTTCGTCGCGGGCAGGACTCGGCGAGGTTTTGTTTTTTTTTTTTTTTTTTTTTCTTCGGACTCTCCTCTGTGTCGCCGCGACCCCACGCGCGCAAGCAATAACATGCAGGTCGTGTGCAAAAACAGCGGCGTGTACACGCGGAGAATTTATCATATATGGTATTTGGAGGAATTAAAAGAATGAAATGGAATAGAAACGTACATGACTGTGTCCTATACACGTAATAAACCGGAAATAGCGGTAGAAGATCGTTTCGTGGATTGTTTCGGGATTTCGCCGATGGTTGGAAAGGTCAACTATCTTGTTCGTTAAACGTCGAAAATAAAATCGTCGCGAAATCGATACGGTTTCAGTATAGGTACATAGGGTATTACATTATGGTATATGCCGTTATATGTTTGGCTATATTGCTATATATTGCAAAGACGATCTTCGCCAAAACCCGTCTGCGTTGATCTTAGCAGTATCGTTGCGATTCGTGACAATCGCTTTAGTTCAAATGTAAACCATCGGCAGCTAGGACTGAATTATTCTCCGAGTCCGATTTTTTTTAACTAAAAAATGTACCTATAAGTCACCTACGCAATAGGTATTCAAATATATGTTTGAGAAGAACCTTCGTAAACTAACTTCATTGATTTTAAGCGAAATTTCATCGACAAAATGAGGTAGATACTTATAGGTACTTTATAATTAGTATATAGTACTTATTTAATATCTATATCCACGCCACTCGTGTATTATATAGTTAGGCATTATTGGGTATAGTGTAGGCAGTAAGTACTTAAGTATTGCATTTTGTAGAGCGCAACATACATTTTTTTAATGAAAAATATGTTAAGTTTATCGATTTTCTGCGAGGGCGTCTAAAAATGCACTCAAGTACATTGGCGTGGATGTAAATATTAAATCGTAGTAGTGTGAACTGTGTAAATTTCGGATATTGAACAAATTTGTGTATAGGGGACACTGTGGTAAGATAACGACGTTTCAATGATTTTCACATCTTAAATAATAAACAGAAAACTTTTAAATTCTATACAGAATACAGATATTGTTTAGGATACGAAGAATAGTTGGTTATGAAACATTATTGTTTAGGTAATCAATAATTTTATATTTATCAAAAATAATTTTGAAATTCACCTATTCCTGGTGTAAACTAAATAATTAATAATTAACTTTAATATTTAAGTTTCCATTTAGGGCTTGAGATGTAAGTTTCTGACACCGTAAAATTACCTCATGTCATCTTACCCTGTCAAAAATCAATTTATATACATATTAATATAATATATTTTTACTTTATATCTATTACTATTAAATCTATAAATTAAAAACAATATTATTATAAAATGTTAAGTGGTAATTTTTTTTTTAATTATATTGTTTCAATACATTTTTTATTTAAGTCTATAAGTAAAATGTAAACCGTGTGTGATGTATTATATTCGTACATTTAAATGAATACGTGCCTAATCAATTATTTAAAAAAAATTGTCTTTATCTTTATCTAGATCAAAAAAAAAAGTTGATACATAACCGAGTGCAATATATTGTACCTATAGGCAAGGCTCGAATCAAAAAAAAAATATTTTGTTTAACGTGTATGACAATTTAAACGTTATAGATTTTTTAGTGTTTTACGTTATATGAATTTAAACGTTATAGACTTTTTAGTGTTTAACGTTATTAAAATTTAAACGTTAATGAATATTTGATGATTTACATTATGATAATTTAAATGTTATCAATGTCTTTTCGTTTATCGTTATGTTTTCTTTTTCTAAATTTTTCGTTTATCGTTATGTTTTGTTTTATGTTTTTCTACATTTTTTGTTTATCGTTTCTATTACGTGTTTTACACTTTAACAAAAAAATTTAATTTTTTTAAACTTTTTTATTATTATTTACCGCATTTAGTGACCTAACAGGGACCAGGATCACTCGCTCATTTCGGACAGTTTAAATCGAATATATCCTCCAATATGCTTCGAATAACTACATCAAATAAGTAATTCAATTTTGAAAACTTGAAATCAATAAAAAAATAAGTGCAAAAAAATCGTATGGTCGTCGTGATATTATCGAACCCGATACCTGAGCATTCTTATAGGTATACCATATAATTCCATTAGGCTACAATAGTAATCAATGTATTTACCGTATAATAAGTAATTTAACTATTTAAGGCCCTTACAAACGCGTCATTTCTAAGAAGTTATGCATATCAATAACTATAACTGCAACATATTGCATAATATAATGTACATTATATTATATAACCAATTTATTTTAGTGCTTTTAGGTAACAATTAAAACGTTATAGAGTTTTTAGTGTTTAACGTTAAAAGAATTTAAACGTTAACAAATATTTGATGTTTTACGTTATGATAATTTAAATGTTATCAAAGTCTTTCCGTTTATCGTTATGTTTTGTTTTACGTTTTTCTACGTTTTTCGTTTATCGTTTCTGTTACGTTTTTCAATATCTATTTCAATCGTTTTATGAATCGTTTAATGTTATACTTATAACGTTATGAAAACGCATTCGAGTCGTACCTATAGGTATATGATACTATAATAAATAATATTCGCCCGTCACCTACCCCGATCATAATACGGCTTGATCTCTCTAGTCATCACTCGTATCAGCCTATAATCTTCTTGTTTTATTTATCCATCTGTTTTGTTTTGTTTTGTTTTTTTTTTTTTTTTTTTGTATAATATTGTCGATGGTAAAAATAAATTTTCTAGACAAGCCCCTGATCTACAGTTTCAAGACTGTTCGCATGTACACATATAACCCTATATAATTAATTATAACGAACAGTTTTTTTTTTTTTTTTGGATCCTTCAGTCTCGGCGGCCGATGCGGTTTTTTTAAAAGAAATGTCATCGCACTATTTATGGGTATATCATGTTACTTTGTCGCCGATACCGCCGCGCCGCCTCACACGTCGATAATACGTTTGGCCCCACTTGGTGGAGGTAATTAGCTCCGGCGAAAAACTCCGCCTTTTCTCGCGCTCACTTTGCCGGCCGTCGTAATCGACGATTATAATAATAATAATAATAATATACCTAATATTATTATATAGCGCGCGTAGTATATACGTGTAGAACCGGTTGACCATGGACCACGGCTGTGGACGTGACGGGGGCTGTTTTCTTTTATAATCTCGACTTGTGCTAACGAGCAAAAGATATAATCATCACGTTCTGCGTTATAGTATGCGATACACCCGTGACATTATTGGGTGCGTAAAAAGAGCTGGCCGCGCGATAACTGCAGATGGATGATCACCTGGGAAATTCAAATTTATTTATTTTTTTTTTTTTTAATATTTAGTCGAAAACAAACATCGAACGTAATTATATTATACCGCGTCAGTGGAATAGGTATATTGAATTAATTAAGCGAAAATAAATTGGACACAAGAGTAGGTATCGTTCGTATTCCTGCAGTACTATCAATAGGTATACTTACTGAATTTCACGAAAGATCGTTCGTATAAATGTCGTCTATCGTCGCGCATCCCACACTCGTTGACGTGGTTGACACCCAGCAAAATACAATATTTTTGAATTCCAACCCCTCCCCCCTCCCCCCGCCCCACACACATTTTTTTAGTTTGGATCTAAATTAATTTTTTTTTTTTTTTTGTTGTTGTTTTTCTCTATCTTGAAAATTGACTGACGAGAGCGGCTTAAAGTTTCGTATGAATTGATCGAAATTATGAAAAAAATGTATGAAAATGTTTTCAACCACAGTCGCATTACTTATCTTTGCGTAGCTAAAAGTGTTTTCTCTTCGGTCAGCCATGCACACGCAATACTTATTCTATTTTTCAATTCTTAAAGATCATTTATCCGATTAGAATGAACTACTGTATTCAGATGTCTCTCTAAAAAAAAAAAATCTAAAGGTGTCAGATCAGGTGATCTATAAGGCCACGCCGTTGGACTGTGTGTGCCCGTCCATGTAATTATATATAGTTACCTATTATTATATATCACATAATCTAAGAATGAGTTTTCGAATTCTTCAAATTCACGAACGTAATTTGAAGTCTGAGAATTTTATTTGTGTTAGATATGTGTACAGCTAGACTGCAGTTGATTTAAATTTGAATCGTATGTATAGATTTACTAGAACTTATGATAATTCTTCAAATTTATTATGGGATAGATTCCGGATTTATATGGTCTAAAAACCAGTTAAAATTATGTCCTAAAAAAAAAAAAATGCTGAAATATATATAGGTACACTATACATTAAAAAGTTCAAATATGCATTGAAATTTCGACAAAAGAAAAAAAACGTATTTCCAAACAAACAACATAAATATTAAATAAATTTTGCAAGTTAATAAAAAATGGTTGTAAAAAAAGAAAATTCAAGTTTATCGTAATCATTTTAAACAACATTGTTCTCAAAACTATTCAAATATTTTTTTACTAAAACACATTTTCTTCTACAATTTATTGAAAAAGATCGCATGAAATAAAATATGCTCTAAATATTAAATATGTTGTTGAATTCTTCGAGTATGCTCTAAAATCTCGAAAATATACACATAAAAAAACCTGGGTGCCTAGATTCAATGAGCTATATTCTAACATCCCCTTCTCCAATGTGGTTTTTTTTAACATTATTTTTTTTAATTATTTAAATATAAACCGACATTATGATATAATTATTATTGCCTGTTACCTGTAAATTAAAATAAACATAATTATATATCATATTAGATTGATGTTTGATTAATTTGATACGATTAATGGTACTGCGCAGGTGGTGGATATATTGAATTTGAAAGCAATATGATAAATCATTTCTTTCGATAAAACGATTTTGGACGAAGCTTCGATGTATACAATAACATGAGTATTATAACGACTAAGTATTATTTTAGCATTTATATGACTAATAAAAAATACGACATCAACTTAGTGCTATATATAGTAAATATCTGGTAATAAATTCAAGATTCTTGGATTTTAATTTTCCAATTTATAATAATTTTCCTCTTTTTTCATTGTTATAAATATTATATGTCACCTACATATATAAATAATCGGTGATCCTGTCTATACTTTATGTGTTATTTTCTGATTTATAACGACTTTTGCTGATAATTCCCTTATAAAACATAGTTTTTAAAACCACTTTTGAAAATCAGAAAAAATGACCTCCATAAAGTACCGACCATAACGACTATCCCTTACGAGCCCTACCAGAAAACTCATCTTTTTTTTTTTGTTTTGTTTTGTTTTATTTGCTCCTTCTGTCCGGAAAAAAAAAACGTATATTATATACACGAACTGTTCGTAATAAGTATTTGTTTGTAAGTAAATTTAGGTACCGGCTATACGTCATAATATAATATTCGCGTGTCTGTTCGCATAGAGAGCCGGAGAGATGAACGCGTGAACTTGGCAATGGACGATGTTATTTCCGACAAACAACCACTATTAATATAGGCATAGGTACGTATTATTATTGTATACTGGCAAATTATATACCTATTAATAAGAGAATACGAGAAAGAGAAAAACGCAAAATTATATACATATTTCTATATGGATCGCGCGTGGGTGCGGTATATATTATAACCTACCGTATTATATTATTGTGGGCTCTCGGATAATTTTATATCGCGTACGACGTTGATGTATGACGAGATACATTATATATTATTTAAGTCCGTTTCGCGTATATCGCGCCCGTCTCTATCCAGTAATAACGTTATAAATTCAATAACAATATCACAAAGGTGGGCGAGTTAATGGAAAAAATTAACTTGGTTAAATTAAGTTGAGTGGCCCTAAATGCCTTCAGTTAAAAGTTAAGAGTTAACCAAAAGTAAATTTAACCGGTCGAGTTAAAAAGTTAACGTTGAAAAAATATTCACTTAACTCGGTTAAAAATAAGTTATATTTTTTCTTTCGTTTGACATTTATGTCTTGGGTTTCGAGACTATTTTTTTAATTAGTCAAATACTTGAGAATAAAATGTCCACTATTTACTTTTTTTAATATTAGGTACTAGTCACAAGTTTGTAGGTACTGTGATACAATAATTTCTTGTCATTTACGCGCCAACGCAACTAAATATGATTATAAAAATTAACGATTAAAAGTTAAGTTAAGCCAATGATAATTTAATCTAGTCGAGTTAATTAGTCATTGAGCAAATTAATTGGCTATAGTCGAGTAGTGAAAGTTAAACAAAAAGTTTAACTTTTTTTTTACTAAACTCTAATAACTTTTTGACGACCGGCGGTTAATGCCTACCATTGCAATACTATATATATGAATCCTATTCGGTAGTGATCGTCCGAACGATAAAATGTACAAAAACACGGTCCACCTGCACGCGGTACCGACATACGGTGTATTCGCACCTAAAGGACGCGCGCGTAATTTACGTCGAAAACCGAGTGTGTTGACGTGGGCGCGGACAGCGCGATGACGACGTGCATACGAATAAACAAAACTATTAAAAACCGTAATAATATCATTACGATATATTTAGTGGTACGTATGCGCAGTATAAGAATTATACGCAAAAAATCAAGACAAAATCATATATAAACGTCTACCTTAATAATAATAATAATAATAATAATATATGTTTATATGTAATTTGGCAAACAATTAAAATCGCACTACGCTATTATTACAATACGTATATATGATGCCGACGCGGGCGTAGACACTCCTGCGACCCCGAGGTTTTCTTCAAAGTGGTAAAAAAAAAAAGTAATAATAATAATAATAAATGGGCGTGAGAACCATCACGCTGCAGTCCCCATTACATTAATATAGATAACATTATACATTTGAGTGCTAAGTATACAGGGTATGTCCCAAAAGTAATGCGTCAGAGTCTGAAACAACGTGTTTATTGATCAGAGTAGTTACAACCACTTAAAATTCTTCAAAATAAGCTCCTCCTGCAGCAATACACTTGCGCCACC
>JAIPRL010009098.1:0-18494 GCA_025469235.1 Pemphigus obesinymphae | reverse complement strand
GGTCCGTCCTCCCAGGCCTAGCTATGTTTCTATAAAACACCTTTTTTTAAAAAAAATTTCCGTAGTTTGAAACATAAACTGGGTGGGTATTGCTCCAAAAGTCCAAACAGTACTACCACCAAAAATATCTACATTTTAAGAAAACGTGATCCTCTATTTGTTGTCTCCGTCTAACCATCTAATAAAACACGAAATTTACATTCAGCAATTGTATCACAATATTGTAAAGAGATATAACAATTTTAAAAATTCATTATTGAAAATAAATATATTTTTTTTTTAAATTAAAACAAAGCAGTCGTTTATTATTCAGAAGCTCTGAATATGTTCTATGATTCGAAAAATACGATAATCCCATTACAATCCGACAGATGTGATTTTAAAAATAATTAAAACAGGCAGAAGTGTCTCAAGTAATTATGGCTTCACGCATTGGTGATTTATAATTAGAGATTTCAGTTCTGTACGTGTTTTAAAAAGGAAATTATCGTACATATTTAAATGTACTACCTATTCGGACTATTCGGCTGGTTTGGACTTTGGACTATGCGGTAGATCGTACGAACTATTCGGTTGGTTGGTCCGAACTATTCGATAATACGGACTATTCGATAGTTTACCGAACTATACGATAGTTTACCGAACTATTCGATAGTTTATCGAACTATTCGATAGTTTACCGAACTATTCGATAGTTTTTGTCGAAAAATCGGCATTCGGTCATGTAAAACTATTCGAATAGACTATTCCATAGTCTATGACGACTATCGAATACTATTCGATAGTGCCCATCACTAATAATAACCCTACCGACAACATCAACTGAATTATTGAACGGATAAAATGTCATATACGCAGGTATACAAGACGTATTAAAGGTTTATAATATAAGGAACACATTACTGTCACGTCACATGAAATCAGGTGACGTTACATGAAGGAAAAAAGTGCGAAGTGCCGTTACACGTTGTACTTTATGTAACAGAGCCACACTATTATCACGACACGCACATCAGGTCATGCGAACATGGACAACTCGCCGTGGCCGTTTCGTCGTCACATACACGTTTTTAAATAATACCTGTACAATACTAATATTTTTATATTTTGCATAATACCTATACTTTTTAAAGTTAAAGTTATACTGAAGAAAATAAAAATTGTATATTATAAATAGCACAAAATATATCTTTAAAATAATTTATATTTTTATTATTCTCATTTTTATTTTATAACATACCTACAGATTTTGGTTTTGAGCTTATAAAAATTTACTAATTCTACAGTTCATTTGACTTAGAGAAATTATGAAAAAAAATTGAACTGGCCTACTTATTTGTGATCGTAGCCGTAATCTGCACTTTCATGGATAATTGAAAATGGATTAACTTGTAATTATTTATATTGGGCTTATAAAGTCTTATAAATTATAGAGTTCATATTATTATATACAAAATTTGAAAAAAATCAATGAAACACGCATAATTTTTTTTTGAGTTAATTGAAGAAATGAGCTTATAAAAGTGCTTATAAAATACACAGTTCATTTTTGCACAGCAAATTTTGAAAAAAATTAAACCTGCTAACTTATTTGTGATTGTACGGCCGGGTGCGTAAATTAATGTTGCTCGAACCCAGACAACAAATAATATATAATATTCCTTTTATATTGTATTCCTACCGACTGGTGGTATAAATTGTTAGGTTTACTTATAAACTAGAGATATAGGTAACTAAATAATTTGTAACTGAAGAGTATGGTAACAAATACCTTCGTGTATTGCTGGTATAAGTAATTCAAAATGAGTAACAATTAAGTGAATAAATCCCAGCAACACATATATTAAACACATAATTGAAAAAGGAATTACTTGCATTTATTGATTTTGGGCATAAAAATACTTCCAATTTTACAGTTCATATTAGCATAATCAAGATTCTAAAAAATCAATGAACCACGGCTAATTTGTTTTTTGGGCTAATTGAAGAAATTATACAAATTTTCATTTTGCAATTATAATTACTTACAAATTAAACATTTAAATTTAGCACAGGAAATTTTTAAAAAAATTGAATAGGCTAACTTATTTGTGATGTTGGCCACAATTTGTACCTTTATGTAAGAATGAAGAAGATATGATGACAAGTTATAAATTTGAGCCCACAAATATTTACAAATTATACACAGTTCATTTTTGCATTGTCAAATTTAAAATATCAACGAATTACGGATAAATTATTTTTGGAATAAATGGTGTAACAATGACTTAAAAAAGTTTCATTTTCGAATTATAAATTTTTATAAATTACATAGTTCATTTTGGCATAGTTAAATTTTGAAAAAATTTAAAGAAGAAAACATATTTGTGATGTTAACTTCAATATATACATTCATGGATAATTGAAAAAGGGATTACTTGCATTTATTGATTTTGGGCTTACAAATACTTTCAATTTTACAGTTCATATTAGTTTAATAAAGATTCTAAAAATTCAATGAACTACGGCTAATTTGTTTTTTGGGCTAATTGAAGAAAACATGGCCTACAAATTTTCATTTTGGGAATATAATTGCTTACAAATTACATATTTCATTTTGGCACAGGAAATTTAAAAAAAAAATTACATATTTTATATATATATAATATAAAATTATATAATAAAAAAAAATAAACCGAAATGTTGATATTTCTTTAAGTAAACCTATAGCTCTGGCTGTTTGTTCATCTTGGACTGTTAATAATTTTAAAACATCTTTAATTTTACTATATCGCATTTGAATTTTTTTAGAGATGAATGTCAATAGGCCTACTGAGTTTTTGCTAGATGTTCTAAATGTATTTATTTTAGTTTTTTGTCTCTTTGAATTTTCATGAATAATTCATAACGTGTGTGTCCATTCATTAAATATATTTATTATTATTATTATTATATATATATATATTTATACAGTGATTGAACTGTGTCAAAAAAGTGAACTACAACATTATTATTTTGGACTGTATGTACCAAACATAGGTTAAGACGGTGAGCATGAAAGTAAATATAGATAGCATGTGGCACAATATCTACTATTCTTTTATGAACTCCTGAAAATAGTCCACTCATAACTGATTCTCCGTCATAACACTGTGCTACACATTTTTTGTAGATCTAAATTATTATGGGCAGCAATATTAAGAATTTCTCGACTTAAGGTATAAGCATCACATTTCTTCATGTGATAGCAACCAATAGCTTTTTCATGGATGTTCAAGTTACAATCAACAAATCTAGTGATAAATAATAACTACTCCTTTTTTCTTGTGGCTTTTGTTTCATTGACAAGTATGGAATAATCTTCAGTAAAAGCCATTTTTTTAATAATATTTTCCCTAGTACTAGACGCTATATATATAGACTATATATATAGTCTTGATTAAATTATTTTATTATTCCGGAGAAGTATAAAGACCATATCTAGCAGATAAATTAGTTATAGTTTCAGAATCACTAAACGTATTTAACTCAATAAAATTTCCACGATTTGTGGACTCAATAGATTCAACATGTCCCCTGAAAGGAAAACCTTACTTTGATAAATATAGTGTAGCTTTTTACAATAAAATAATATGTTTACGATTGCCTTCAATATAATTTTTTCGAAATGTGATAAGCGAATTTGCAACAGTGTTATCATTTTTTTTATATTTAAAAACATAACATATTTTTCATTGTTCAATTTATGTTTTTCACTACGCATATATTTATTAAACGACTCACTCTGTTTCCTCCAATAGTTAAAACCTTTATTTATAAACGTATTTATCATCTATTAAATTATTATTCACTGTGAAGTGTCGATATATAAAGCAATACAACATATCATTTTTAATGGAATATTCAATCCAATTAAAAATTTGGTAATACTTAGAAGTAAATTATCTATATTCCTTGGATAAATACATAGATTCGGTTGTGCTGGATCATCGTATGTAATATATCAGAAACCTACAAAAATTTATTTAATAATTAATTAGATAGATCAAATATAATGAGTCTTTAATCCTGCATCAGTCGCGCGTTCTACTATGGGAGTACAGTGATAATAAATTTAATTTTAGATAATTATCTAATCACATTGATTATTGTATTACCTTTATATGACATTATATAATTGATAACTATTATGATTTCGGACTATATATTTTAGTATAGTTCTGTATATTGAGTGATTAAGTTGTATGTTCTACTATTGTAGATTATGCGACGACTCACGTACATAATTTTTATACTATGCATGGTTAAATTTCTACATAGGTTATTTTAAAAATATATGAATACATAATGTATAAATTAATAACGTTTCTGGGCTTGGAAAAAATAATTTTATTTGAAATTATAGGAATAGTAAACTGTATTAAATTCTGTGACTTTACATGGTTTGATTGTTATCGTATTATAAATTTCTAAAACAAATATAGAAATTAGAATTAGAAAAAATAATTTTTGACTAGAAAATACAAATATTACATGCATGTACATAGAAACAAATAGTTTAATTTAATTCTGGTTAAATAATCTGCTGTAAATATAATACAGTTGTTATAAACAAAAACATTTGTTTAAAGATATTTGTTATAAAATATAATAGAACCTTATATACATATTTGATATTCATAATGAAGTCCGAGTCCGACAATGATGTAAGACGACAATTATATACTTCCGTACTTTCAAAATAAAAGCTCAACTATCAATTAACTAATTTTAAATAGGCATGTGATTGGGAAATTAAGTTCAACGAACAGAACAAATTCATGGATAAAATTATTAATCGATATAAGTCAATGAAATTGAATGAAAACAAACTTATAGGTCAGTTAAAGGAATTAGAAGAATACAAAAAGTGTACCGTTGCGGAATTAGACAATTATAAAGTATGTAAATCTCCCTTCAATACATATACATAAAATAATTGTAGATTCCTAGAGTTAAATGAAATAATGAATTGGTTTAATAATATAGCATTTTAGATTATACAGAGTGCTTCTTGTAATAAAAAAGGCTTATTATTTGAGAAAGTACAATTGTATTTTTTGAAATTTTGTAGTCTTATAATTTTCATATAGTAAAAGCCATTTGAGCTGTATAATCACTTAAAGTTAGGTGTTTATATAATTTTTTAAGACCAATATGGTAATATGTAATAGGTTATAGAACCAATATCAGTAAGTTATTCATCAAATTACAATATAATCATCTAATATCGTGTGGCAAATTCAGTGATATACAAGATTTTATGTGTGGTGTGGATATATGATAATTCAGTTATCTACCTTTGTAGTATTCAATACTAAATTAAGTATTTATTAGACTTATTACCTACAAAGAGCTACTGAATTTTAAACAATTTTGTATTATTTAATATAAACACTTAGATTTTAGTGTTTCACTACTCAAATGGTATTTACCAAATTAACATTTTAAAATCGTTTTTATAAAATATATAACAATAAAAACGACGCAGGTGTCAAAATTTGTTTCCGACTATTCCTTCAGCATCTAATATAGAGTTTTCTATATGCACATTACCTCACTCATGCACATGGATTTGAACGACTTTATTAAGACACTACTTGACATGGTTGAAAAATACTATATTATTACAGATTTACCCCCACTCTGACATTTTTTCACGTATAGGAATAAAATAGCAGCGAATAAGGACATCATATATATTAACATAGAGTAGTATCACAGAATGTAACAACCAGAATTGACACTCATTTCAGTTTACATGGGCAGCATGGATGGCGACGTGAAACGGTTGGCCATGGCACCCCAGGGAAACATTAAGGGCAAAAATACGATCAAATAAAATGATTTTTACACTTGTCGTTAAGTTATAATTGAGTAGATAATAGAATATTCTAATATAAAATTATATTATAATTTATATTCGATGTTTTCATTTTAAATGACTTAAAAGACAGTTAATCGTGTCTACTGTATTAAAATCAATTCCCCATTAAACAATTAAAAAATTAATGAACATTTAATTTTATTTAGTACTCTCCAGTAACCATAATTATTATATCACATTATATTTATATATTGGGGTCCGCGGCGAAAAAACATAACTTTCAATAGTGACAAAAAACTCATTTAGAAATTAACTAGGTATCTCTCCTAAGTTTCCAGAAATTAAAAGATACTCTTAAAGGTACGTTTTTGGTTATGAAATTTTGGATCGAGTGACAACTGTTATAATGTAAACTATGTATAGTTGATTTTTTTTAAGATTGCTCCTTGAACGACTAGTAAAAATAATATGATTTTATTCATTTTTGATCAACTGTCAATAGTTTTTCATGCACACAAATTATTATAACATCGCAAAACATTATATTTCACTTTGTATTTTGGTTTACGTTCACAAATATACCATAAATGTTTGTGAAATAAAAATTGTGTAAATGAAATAAATTCTAGCAAAATATACAGGCAATCTACAATTAGTTAAATATTTGCCTTAATTAATGTTTGTATCGTTTCTTTTATCCCAACTGTTTATTTTGTATTTTAAAATTAAATCATATTCTATTCTGGGATCATAATCTTAAGTCAACAATATAGCAAATACTATAAACAAATAAGAAAAAATCTATTACTCATTAGTGTTGCAGTCCGTTCGAGGTCGAGGTTTAGGAAGAATTTATCAGAGATTTATTAAGTAAAATAAATAAATTTTCTAACACTTGATCGTAAGTAATTAATATTAATTTATTGACACATTAAACAGATATTTGAACACACTTAATTCGAAAATATAAGTCCAAAAATCTTAAGTACAAAGAATACACCATATTCGCTCGGGAGATCATGAATATAGTATGTACTGTACGTAAATTCGGAAATGCGACTCGCGTGGTAATGCTTGATCCTGTAGAGTACCTGCGCCGTCTAAATTCAATCCGTGTTCAACTTACTTATATAGCCTTCCTCAATGAGAATAGGTGAATTAATGAACTAATAGGTTGCGGCGGAATCTCGAAAACGCACGTACTCACATTTTCGAATAATCGCTGTTTCAAACCACGGTTTGTGCCCTTTACGTTTTTTATGCTCTTTTATGGTCATACGTAAATTTGCTTGCTCGAAAATTTTAAGTATTTGTTTATCGGTGGTTTAACTCATTTAAAAACATATTTATCGTCCATTTAACTTTTCCGTAACACCTCCCCCTAAGATGAAAATGTATGTCTTGAAATAGAAATTTTCAAGAAAATTCATTGTTAAAATATAATTATTTAAATTGGTTAGTTATATATTTCACGTGTTTCGTGTTCTTAATTATTCATAGTTACATAATTTTACATTATAATTTTATGGTTCGTAATTTTCAATTCTTACAATTTATACGCAATGCGCTTACATTATTATTCTCAAACCCTTTTTTTTTCACTGTTTATTAGGTGTAGGTTTCCTGCTTATACATTTTTTTTTTCTAATATAGTACATTATACGGTATACTTTTTGCATTTTTTTTTCATTTTATGTGCTACCACGCTTACAATTACATAACTCTTATAATCTACCCTTTTCTAATACTATTAAAATATATATATTATTCTGCCTCCTCGTATAGTTTTGGGTTTTGCATATTAATTATTATTATTATTCGATTTTTTTTTTTCATTCCCTTGGTTATTTATTATTTGAAGACGTGTCATCGGAATCATCGGTGTTACGTTAATGTTACCTGTTTTTTTGTTGTTACAATAATAGTATAATAAAATTATCCCTGGTAATCTTATCACCATAATCTTTATGTATACTTCATTTTTATATATTAGATTCATTATTGATTGTTCCTTCCTATCCGCTTCTATGTTTAATGCCTCATCTACTTTTTCCATAATATGGGTAAACCCTATTAATGGTTTTAATTCAGTTACATTTAATTTTTCTAATCCTGCGTGGCTTACATCCGAAGTTATGATTGATATATTGTTAATATTTAATGACATTATAGATTCAGGTATTATATCTATTAAATGTACACTTGTTGTATTTTATGGGTAAATAATGAATTCGTAGTTATCGCTCTACAGTCTTCCCTTAGTGACAGCAAACCCGTGCCTTCGATTTCAATAGTTAAGCCCGTTTTCTCCTTTTCACAGTCTAACTCCAAATTTTCTCGGGTTGTGGAATAAACCCAGGTATTTTTGTGTTTTAATTTTTGAAACTTACTTTCAATTCTGGTTTCGTCTTTAATTTTATAATTGTGTGGTAGTTCGGCCGGTTTCATAGCCAAATTTATTTCACATATGGATTTTTCATGCCTATTATACACCATTTGCTTCCTTGAACAAAGAAGGTACTCATTGTTTGGTTTGCATTTATTTATATGGGATTGGTCGTAAATCAAATAATTTTTTAAATTTTTATTAATAGCTAAATATTCTATATTAGTGTTTATAAATGTGTATGAACTGTCATTTTCACGTTTAACTGGCAAGGATATCAAATTATATATAGTAAAATTATAGCTATCTATTAGTGGTATTCTGATTACGAATATCAACGATCGATTTTTATAAATACAGATTAGTTCTGCGATATTTAATATTTTATATGCTCCGCCCAAATCCAGATTTGCCGGAAACTTATAGTGTTTAAGGATGTCTGTTCGGATCTGTTTTAGCTAAGACAAAATGTCATTAGGTGTCAAAACGCTAGCGTGAATTATTCCCACTTGAGCTCCTGTAATTATTTCTCCCAGTAAATCAATCTCAAATAAGATTTGGCTCTGCATTCAAGTATACATCATAATCTGTTGATTGACTAATTCCTCCATTCCAATGTCAATAAATAACTCATTCACAGTATTTAATCGATGCTCGGTTTTACCGAAATTATTATTTAAAACTTCCTTCTCCTTACTAAAATTATATATATTTTTATTTAATATTTCTATATTTGACGTCATAACACTTGTCTGCTCTTTTTCTATCCTTAAGACTCGTTCGTTACTCTCTTGTAACATGGATATTTGTTTATTTATAATCTCCCCATCTTCCTCTGTTAATGTCCCATAAAGTTCTTTGTATGCAGTACCCATAAATTTGAATAAAGATCTTTTTGGGCGAGTTTTAGAAGGCTCTCCTAATGTCATATAGTAATGAATTTTCCTATCCTCTATCTGTCCTAAAAATGTAGACACCATGCCATTAAACTCCCCACACCTTAGAGTGGTCATCCTTTTGGTTACATATATTAAACATTATCACTATTCTTTTAAAACAGCTTTTTAGACATTTAATTTTGTTATCGTATCTAGTTAAATTCATAAAAGTCATGATATCCCAATTGGTATTAGTTATTTTTAAATTTCATTCACTTTTTACCCGGAAGCGTGTACATTCTGAATTAAATTGAAGCCCCTTTTTGTGGTCACAATGTTGAGGATTAACATGATTGACAGTAAAACCCTAAAAAAAAATAATACTTTTTATATTCCTAGTTGAAACTTCAGTTATTTTATTCTGACTGTTATCCTACCCCTCGTTGTATTTATACTAATTATAATTTCCCCTTCATATATATATACATAGATATACACATATCCATATATATATAAATACATAAATAATAATTAATACACGATATTTTACCTTAATCTTATTTTATATTACTTATTATAACTTAATGCACTCAATTTTAATTTACTCATTTTATTATTATTATTATTCGTAATTTATAGTTATTATGTTTTATCTATTTGCTATTTTTTTTTTCATTCATTCATTTTTTTTTTCTTACATAAATTATATGATCTAATGGGTCCTATTTTCTTTATTATCGTATTAAATATACACTTAGTTAGTATTACGTCCGCTACAGGATCGTGACAATGCGTTATTTTATGGTCCTCTCCGCAATTTAGGCCATGTGCCTCTAATAGATTTAACATTCTCCCCCTTTTCATCTGTTCTCTTATAAAGAAAGAGTTTATTACATTATTATTCCCAATGTCGACCAATTTTATGTTAAAACGATTATAATTCGTATCGCTGTATGCCGTTATATTTAATAATTTTGTTATGTTTATTTTTAACCTTTTTAAGATGGTAACATCCATTGATCATAATGGATCCATTGATCCATTCCAAACAACTATCACAGGGGCCCGATTATTAGTATGAAGATAACGATTCAAATAAACCGTTGACAGATTTGTTCCCCCTTGGAGATAAATACTCCTTTTCAGTTGCCCCAATAATGGTTGTAACAAATCTGGCTTGTTTGGGAATATCTTCTTCGCATCCTTCACAATCTTCCACAGATGTATTTTTCAGAACATTCTTACTTTGTTATCTGTGGTCAGCACCAGTGGTGAACGTTCTAATTTTTTTGGCTCGTATTTATTAAGACTATTGCATGTTGCTCCTGATACGAACAGTAGGTCAGTCCGCTTTATCACAGTGAACTCAAAATCCAATATGATAAACTTGATTTGAGAACTAGAACATTATTATTTAGTTAGTAAATATTTATTTATTATATTTATTAAATCCTTAATTAACTACTATTTTTTTTTATTAGAAATTTCCATCTTGCACCTCTGACATTATTTATTCGTGTATTATAGCATTAATTACCTATTTATTATTAATTACTTAATTTTACTTGTTCAAATTGGATTCTCGTGATAGATTTTCACATAATTCTTATGTACAGTGACTTGCCTTTGTCCCCTTTCTATAACTACGTTCTCTCTATCCAAAACCTGTATCACTTCATATGGTCCCTTCCATAATGGGTTCAATTTTCTGGGTTTTGTCCCTTAATAAAATCTGATCTTTTACGTGTATATTTATAGAATTTTCCTTATTATCATAAACATTTTTAGAATTTATTTTCTTTTTAATTAACTTTTCCCTAGCAATTATGCGATTCCTGTAATTTCTGTTTTAAATCGGCATAATAATCCTCGTAATTATATCTCGGTTCTGGTTCACATTTTAATTTAACAGGTATCTCCAGATTTTTTCTGTATAATAAGACATATGGTTGATATTTAGTTGACGAATTTTCCGCCGAATTTTATACAAAAAATGCGTAAGGTAGAAATTGGTCCCAATTATTTAAGATTTTATCGACATAATGCCTTAGATATTCGGCTAGAGTTCGCTGTGACCTCTCTGAACTTCCATTAGTTTTTGGGTGAAATGGACAAGTATTTATTTTATTGATTTTCAATAATTCACACATTTCTGTACACGTTTTACTCAGAAATCGGTTCCTTGATCGGTTAGAATAGTTTCCGGGATTCCATGGAGGCATAACAAAATTTACGACAAAAGCTTCAGCCACAGTATTAGTTCGGTGATTCGGAATTGGAACTCCTAATTAATATTTAGTTAAATCATCCTGCATGGTAAGTATATAAGTATTCCTGATAGAGTGGTAACTAAAAGACACACTATGTCTAGAAATATCTTTTCGAAGGGTCTTTAAATTTCGAACTAATTACCATTGGTTGTTGTATCATTTTATTAGTCACTTTGTTTCTTTGGCAAGATGCACAGTTAGTTATATATTTTTTTATGTTTTCTTTCATACCCTTCCAGTAAAATTGTTTTTTTATTTTCTTTACCGTTTTATTTATGCCTAAATTATTTATGCCCCCCCCCCCCACTACTGAATCGTGCAGCTGTCTAAAAATCATTAATTTATCTTCATTGGTATACTTTAATTCTGAACAAATTATTATTTCTATACCAGTATCTCGGAAAATATATCGAATCATCGCGCGTATCTGTTCCCATTCTAAACCATTGCCTAATCTATTCATTGATAATTTTCGCAAATGGTTAGTCATGCGAAATTGTTTCAAATTTGTTAATGACATTGTAACAATACAGTTTCACTGGGTCATCACTTTATGTCTCTCTCGGTGTTTTTACTTAGGTAGACATACGGTGGCGCAAAGTACGAAATACGTGTATATTTTCAAATATAACAGTCTAGTTAAAACATCTATACACGATAGTTGAGTGAAAACATTTAAACATGTCAGTAAAATTAGAACATTAAATAACAATTCATTTTTCTCATAAACACGCTGAAACTCGTACTCCGCTTCACCTGTGGATTTAATAACTACCCTCCAAAATCAGGGTTACTCAGGTGAATGTGTATTTATATTTTATAATAATATTTTGGTTAATAATAATATATCTTTGTCATCGTTGCTAGATTGTGTTAAAACGAACGCAGGTCATAGTTTCTAGGACCTGTTTAAAATAAATTAGAAAACTTTATTTATATCAGTCCGGTTCAAAAGGCCAGTTAGTGTAGTGTAGTGGGAAATAGCCAGCCGACTGTTCCTTAACTGGATAAAATTAGGCATAGGTATCGACGGTCCCTACGCCGAATAGGAGACGCGTTGCAAGTGGTGGAGGCCCCGAGCAAGTGTTCGAATTTATAGGAAATTTAATTATTAATTATATTTATTTTTCTTCGAACATTTGAACCCCAATAGTTCGTTTTATTACTAGCATAGTAGCCGATTTGTACCTTCGAAAGTAAACTTGAATTTATAAAAAAAAAATCTTTTAATTTAATTGCCTAAACAGTAAAAAAAAAAAAAAAACTGTGTACTCGATAAAACAAATCCGGTAGGAAAAATTGCTTACATATTCCATAGAAAACGGAATACCTTCTTAGGCTCTCTTATGATGTCAAGGGGTTTTAAATACATTTTAGTCGGAACATATAGGGTACCTAAATTACTAAATATTGTATTGCAAACCATGTAGAAATGCTGATGCTAGAAGCACTACAAAATTTTTATTAGATTTAATATTAACATATGGAGAAATGAAAACAGTTAGGTCAGATAAGGGAACACATTTCACAGCAAAAGTAGTAGTTATTGCTGATATGATAGCTCCGTATATGTACGACAACGAAAATTGGTCTGATGTATTACCAATGGTTTTACATGCTTGTAATTCGGCAATACATTATTCGACAGGGTTTTCTCCCTTCTATTTGCTTCACGGTTATGAACCAAATTCAATTTTTGATATTGCTTTCATACAAAAGTCTTTGGATCACTCAGTTATTGAAGAGTTACAAAAATTACAAAAAGTTCTTGATATAATTCCAAAAATATTAAAAAAAGCATATAACAATAATCCTGATTTTTATTTTGTCTTTATCTATATTCATTATATTAGTGTTTTCGTATTTATTAACATTAATTTCATTTTTAGTTTTGATTGACAAAGTTTTATTACCTAAATTTATTATTTATTATTATTATTAAAATTTATCTCCTAATATGCGATTTTTTAATATTGGAAAGTTTTTATCTACTAAATGAAATTCCGTATAAATTTTTTCCCTGTTTATTATTATAGGTATTGTTAATTTCCCTATCGTTTCGGTTATATTATTATTTATTCCTTTTAAGTATATTTTATTATTTTGGTCCACTACCAAACCGCCTCTTAAACAATTTATTTTTAAAATATTAACTTCACTTCCCGTGTTTATGAGCAATTGTAATGCATTAGTATTTTGGTAGGGTGATTGGCAGCTTATATGGTTATTTTTTAATTCTGATATGACGTGGTAGCAATCTCGTTGGGGTTCACGGAAGTTATCTTCCGGGTTCCCATCACGCCGTGAGTCATATTGGGACCTTGTAAGTTTCCCAAATTATTATCTCCCATATTATTTGCATAACGTTCCACGTTTTGCTTTGTGTAACATACTGTAATTTCATGTCCATTTCTGCCACAGTATGTGCATGTTTTTATTTCCCTATTATGATAGTTGGTCGCTGGTCCCGTAAAATTATTTGGCGCCCGGTAATTATTATTACTACGATTATTAGTATTTTGTTGCATTTGGTTAGACCGGCACTGCGATGCGTAGTGTCCAATACGTGAACATATACCGCATTTAATATTGTTAGTGTTAGAATTATAATTATTGTTGGTTGGCGTAAAATTGTTTCTCCTATTATAATTATTATTAGGTTAAAAATTATTCCTATTATTATTACTATTATTATTATTATTATTGTTATTATTATTATTATTATTATTATTATTATTATTACGTGGGAAATTATTCCAATTATTATTATTTAGTTGGAAATTTTGTGCTTGATTGAAATTGTTGCCATTATTGTTACGCGGGAATTTACCATTACTATTTCATGTATCGCGATTATTATTATCAATTCGGGTTTTATTATAAAATTATTGCCCTTCATTAAAAGTTCGGATATCCTTATCGGCACTAATAGCCGATAATGATGCAGCAATATATACATCGCCGCTTCTAAAGAAGACGGATTTTTTGTTTTTACTTCGAATTTACTTCGTTAACACATTCATGAAGCTTATAAATGCCTGTTGTTTCGTATTATTTCTAATGACGAGCGCATCACTTTCAGTTTTATTTAGCACATTTGCGTTACATAATTTCTGAAAAATATCTTCACTCGGTTTATATACTTTCCTACAGTTTAATTAAGTTGCATCCTGATTAAATTTAACTCTATCTGTAAGGTAGCCGCCGCATATGGCGTTTCAAAAGTGTCTAATAACGACTGTTTTATTTTCTTCCAACTTTCCGTCTCTCTATAACGGGTCGCATTAAATGCCCTTTCGACTAATTTGGTGGCTGCTATCATTTTTACAAGCAACGGTACCTGGGCTTCCGTTGTCATACTGACCACAGACTCACATGTTAAAATAAACGGATGTATATCCGTATCCCTCGAATATTTGGGTATTAAGTGTAAGGCCTCGGTCAAATTTAACGTCATTTTTATTTCTGTATTTATCTGAGTTTCAGATTTTGTTTTTCTATGTTTCTTTTCTACGATCAATTCCGTTATATTTTGTTCCCGGTTGACTTTGCGTCCTTATTCTATCACTAGTAGAACTCGAACTACCCTCTATCTCTATCGGTTCAATAATTTCGTACAATTTATCACCACTTTTAACCCACTCACTCGTAAATTCCCTTTTGACTTCTTTAGATACCTTTTCTCAATTTTCCCGACTCTTGCCAATTTGCTCAGTATCGGTATCTGATTCGACTCTTTTATTATCTAGATCTCCACTCTTTTTACTACTCATATACATATTCAAATCAAAAAATCGTCCGAGAGGATATACTCAAAAATTCACTAAAAAATTAATACATAGGTCAGAGGATGCGCTTAATTACGTCGTGCCTTGTATAATAAAAATATTATCAAAATTATCTCATATGTTAAAATCAAATCTTACTTACTCATATAACCTTACTCAATGAGAATCGGTGTAGACGCCCAAAGTCCATTAAATTAATAGGTTGCGGAAAAATCTCGAAAACGCACGTACTCACGTTTTCGAATAATCGATGTTTTGGATACTGTCGACCCCCTTTTATGGTCTTTTACGCCCTTCAAAGGCTGGGCCCACATGCTTATTTATGGTCATACGTGATATTGCTCGCTCGAAAATTCTAAGTATTTGTTTATCGGCGGTTTAACTTATTATTTAAAAACATATTAATCGTACATTTTACTTCTCCGTAACATTAGTACTAAATCCTAATAAATGAATAAATAATATACTTATTGATTTAATTCATGTATTACAATAAAAAACAATTACAGTAGCAGGAACATAATATAATAATATCAGTCTTAAAAAATCAATGTAGTTAGTAGTTGTAGTTAATATCGAATATTTGTCACCATTAGTAATACAATCCGTAATAAATAACATAGGTACATGATAATATTATGATATGCAGTTCAACTTACTGGCGTCCATGTTTGAAATATACTAGGTTATTACAAATAGCCTCTGTTGTTATCACAAAAATAAAATGGCAGCATAAGGGTAAAGTTTCTTATCATTACCACAGAATGGCTATCAATTATATATAAAATCAATTTAAATAAATATAATATACAGTTTCAATGAACAAAATATTGTAAGAAGTAACGAGTCTAATTTCCACATTTCTAATATATGCTTTTTATTAGATCTATGTACACCAGATATAAGAAGAATTCCCAAGAATGCATAAAATTCTTCTTTAGTAAATGGTTTGAATACTTTTGTTGATGGTCGATCAGAAACAGAAAATGTTTCCATTAGTTTTTTGTTGTAATCTTCTATTACTTTTTGACATTTACTTTTGATTTCTCTTAGCATTATATCACATATTTCGTTCGTCACGATGTATTTTAATACTTGTTTTGCTGTAAAAAAAAAAAAAAATTGATAATTTTTCAGATAATGTATTTTTAGAGTACCTACATTGTAAGAAACATTTTTATTTTTGAAGCTTATTAAACTAAATGTAGTAGTGAAAATAGTAATAGTAGTAGTAAATGTAATCTGCACACATGAAAATTAAAATTAAATTAAATTTGTTTATTTGATTACCAAATAAATAATAATATGTATTATAAATTCTTAATTCAATAATGTTTTCGTTAAATATTGAAAGAAATATTATGTCTATTTTATTAATTCAAAAATAAATGTTAATTGTAATGTATTCATTTGATAAAAATGTGTTATTTATGTAATTTTGAAGTTAGAATTCATTATTATTAAGATATTAGTGGTTATGACGATGCACTGTTGACAAATATACTTAGATTATACTCGGATATGGATCATAGTAGTTACTACGCATATTTGTGGATATCATGATTCTAACAGTAACACAAGAAACTATTTAAATTTGTGTTTAAGCATTTAAGATAAAAAAAAAAAAAATAGAAATAGAAAAATTAAAGAAACACATACTTATCTTTGTTTATTACCCTAAATGTAAATTTTATTATTTAAGATATTGTAGTAATAGGTACCTACCTATTTAAATTAACAGTTACGGCCTCATGACTTAATGTAATTATTAAAATATTATAATTAATTATTTAAATTAACTTTGAAAGAAAAAAATGAAATTAAACTTTAAGTAAACATAATTATTAATTAATTTAAAAGTATAATCTAAATAAAAAATACAAAATTACGTATTTAAATTAATATATACCTAGTAATTTGCAGTTGCATGTTTTTGCGATTAGAGTACCTATTGGGTTTGTTTATATTTCAACATATATATTATAATACAGATACCTAAATATTGGTACATATAATATATTTATAAAAAATAAAATATTAGTTTTGAAATTATTCAGAACTAAAACAAATCAAAATGTAATTATTTTTTCTTAATTATAAATTAATTATACAAAGATTCAAAATGTTGATAATGATAACTTACATTATTGATTATAATGGCTTCAATGATATCAGATTACGTCCTATACACGAGTAATACTCCTTTAACATGTTTTGTATTCCTGCGTATAGTATGACATTGTATATGTTCAATAATTTAGTCGATGTTATCACTTGGGTTATTATTAATGACTAATACTCATGCAGGTGTAATAGTACAACAAAAAACGTTTCCTATTTCCATTTTTTTCGATTTTCAAATCGGTTTTTTGGAAAAATGGCACATTCGAAATTAAGATTTTAAACATTATAATTTTTTTGTTTTAATTTTTATATGAATATTAACAAAACTTAGAGGTTTTCATATAAAAATCAAAAGTTGATGCATTTATATCGTAACTTAAGGGGTGGGTAAATATTTAAAAGAATTCTGCGTATTGTAATCTAAGTAAATATAGAAAAATCAGAGTTAAAAATAATACACTAGGGAGGGAGAAATCTGCTATGTTCCATACTTTTTTAACACGCTGTATACATCGTTATATTTCTTTATACTTTGTGTTGTTTTAAAAAAAGAATAAAAAAGCGATAATTTTTAGTACAATAACTAATAAATAATGAAAAATTGATAAAATATAGTGAATTGTATACACAAAATAAATATATTTTTTTTAATCCACCTTAAAATAAATTATTATTTAAATAATATGAATAAAATAATAATTAATTTGTGGTATAAGTGTATAAGTGTAGTTATTTACTATATCGTGGGTACCTATACTAAAGACATAGGTATCGGGGATATGTTTTTACTATTAAAAATTATTGATATAACCCGTGATAAGCCTATGCGCGTGGACATAATCGTTCCCAACGTAGTATTAATATAATATAATGACATAAACTCACAACTATTAGAAGTTTACTGATTTTGTTTTGAAGGAGTACTTGTTACAACTGAATCATTAAATATTTGATCAAATACATTCATATCCACAAAATGATGAAACGTCTTTATAAACCAATTGTCTGTGCGTGAGCACGGACCAACCGAAGGACCAGTGGCTGAGGGCCACACGATAAAATATAAAAATAAAATAAAAAAAAGTTCCCGACACTTTGTCAGGTAGGCAATACAAATGACGTGCGCCGAAAACTACGTCGGATAGGCAACTTAACTTACTAACGCCAGATCCTTAGTGAATAGGCAACTTAGTTTACGTATCG
>JAIPRL010009097.1:5648-18494 GCA_025469235.1 Pemphigus obesinymphae | reverse complement strand
TATTGTACAATATTTTATCAAATAAATAAGACTATTATATTAGATAATTTATTCCATTAAAGTAGTAAATAAATTTATATTTTATTAATAATATTATGTTGTTCCAAAGATGTAGGTACCATAAAGACTAATTATTAATATTGTACAGGTGTCAGTCTCAGGTAGGTACACAGATTTTTGTTTGTAGTTATTCCTTTTTATTAATTATTAACTTTGTAAATATGTTACCACAACATATATATATATATATATAAATGTCCTATATGAGCTTTTAAGAAAAAATTATGAAGATTATATTTTTATATTCATCTAACTGGTTTCACACTTTCTTAGACATTTTATTTAATTATTGTACTTATATATTTAAACATATTAGTGAGAGTTTGTATGTATTACATACTAAAAAAGAATATAAAGACCCAAATGTTTGCCTCCCCCACGTGTAAAATAGTATTCCTACGCCACTGGACCTATAAATTCATACTGTGCATGTCTACAACTCGCATGTATGTTGTACAGTAAATACACGCGCGTAGGTGCATGTAATACGCGTATATTACGTAATTTAAAAAATAACGATGTACTTACCTATTATACAGGCTGTAAGTAAAATATCATTGATTATATTATATTATAATTATACAATGGTAAAATGTATATACATATGTATATATATATATATATTGTATTATTGTAACAATAATATACAAAAAAAAAAAATATATTATTTGCCGAGTCTTCGAAAAAAGATTATAAGTGAGGAACGAACGAATTATTATTATATGTAAATGCAGCCAAATTGCGTGCCAAAAAAAGAATGCTCTAATAATAATTGGTCGGCAACCGAATTACGTGTGCATGTATTTTTCGCGACAGGTTCGAATTGCACGCGTAAAAGTTTGAATAGACGACGGTTAAATTAAATAGTAATATGGGTTTTCTCCGAGGAATGGGATTTAGTCGAAATACGTTCATAAACATTGAAAATGTATTATCTCCGCGACCGATAACGACCGATCGTAATAAAGTAGATAAAAGCTGTAGATAAAGTCTACTTTATTGTACGCTGGAAAGTTTTGAAACTTGTGATTTTATTTTGATATAATTCAACAAATTTTTATTTAAATAAGAATGCGTAAAAACAAAAATATGCACTAAAAATTTACAAATGTGCAAAAGAAAGATAAAAAGTTAAAAATATGCAAGATAAAATTATAAAATAATCACATTTTAAAAAAAAAACCGCGCATACAATTCAACCTAAATAAATGATATTCGCACGCGATTCGGAAACACCGGTAAATGCATATAGATCTATTTATTAAAATAATTTATTTGAAATCTGATGAAAAAATGTCCACGATTTATATCATTCTTTTTAAAATAACACAAATTTTATTTTGCATACTTTACACATTCTTAACTTTTAAAATTTTTTTTCATTTTTAACGCATATTTTTGTTTTCAACTTATATTTTCACGCGTTCTTGTATTTCCAGCTAAAAAAATGATAAATGTGTGAAATTATATTTTTGAATAGGTAAACTAAACTAATATTTTAAAATCACGAATAACAACTTTTCAGTATATAATAAAGTAGGTACACTATCCGACAAGAAATGTGCACAGTTTGTCATTTTTATTCAAATAACACCAATTTTTTTTTGCCTATTTATAAATTTTAAATGCATATAAATATTGTACCATATTATAGTATTTTTAAATACATGTTTTTAAGTAAAAACTAGTTTCGACCGTACGCCATCATCGGGTTACAAACGAATTATTCATTTGTAACCTGATGATCACTTAAGATTGAAACTATTATTACTTAGGTACCTATCTTTTTTGAATACTTTCGGCACATATTCTTTTTTTATATATTATTTTTCACGATATATATTAATTTTACTTATACTTATATATATTATGGCTGCCCATATTGTTATTTTTTATAGTATAGGTATATTATTTTCATTTTAGCACCTACCTACTGAATTTTTTTAATTAATTGTTTTAATTTTAAATATACGTAATTTTAGCCAAAAATTAATTTTGGCGACCGAGTTTACCACTATACCCATTAGTAGGTACTTTAGTACGTTTGGAAGTAAAAATGATGTATATAATCTGTTTGCATTTATTACATGGACTTAGTAAAGTACAAGTACATATTAAAAACGTAGTTACCAAAAATGTCTGTAATTAAGTACTAATTTAATCATTATAAAATAGTAAATAGGTACCTAATAATTAAAACTATATTTTGAGTGGTAATAAAAATTCCAACAAGTTTAAACAATAAAAATATATTTCATATTTAAATGAAAATTATAAAAATTAATAATTACGTAAATGTTCAATAATCAATGTATGTGCCTATATAAACAATAATAAATTTTAGAGAAAATTGAAATTAATAAAAGTTTAAAATGATGACAAGTAAATGATGGAAACACTTTGCTCATCGGGTAGGATATTGGTAGTAGATATACCTATTACATTTGAAAGTATTGATACACTATTTCTTTCGAAAATTCTGAGAGAAGATTTGATGTATATAACATGAGTATCAATGTCGGTAATATATTCAATACATTTAAATTTTTACGTCTATATAATATAATATACATAGAGCTATAATAAATATTTAGTGTAAATTTCAAGTTTCTGGTAATTTAATTTTTGTTCTTTTTTTGGTACCTAGTTATAAATATTATATATCACTTATAGTCGATAACCATGACTAATTTACACCAACTTTTCGTGAAATTCCCATTGTAAAATACAACTACCAAGAAATATCCCTATAAAGTACCAACTAGAACAAATTTCCAATCAATAACCTCTATACCAGAAAACTCTTACTTTACTCCTTCTGCCCAAAAAAGTATGTACATACATGAAATTTTACACACATAATTGCACAACCAATACATTCATCGCTATGCTCAGAGTATAAAATGTACACAAAGTGAAATGCTTTATAAATATTAATAAAATTGTATATCAAAGAATATCCAAAAAATATACTAGATACATAATACAGATTTTAATCAATATGAGTAGTTATTTATTTAAAAAAAATAATAATATACACATTTGCAATTTGAAATATTTAAATAATTTTAGTAAAGTATGGTGAAAGAATAGAAAATAATAATTTTCAATTAAGATATAAAATGGGAGATAGCAAAACTATAGTCCACCTGTGAACATTTAACGAATATAAAAATAATTAATCTGATTTCAAAATTAAATTGCTATTTACAAAAAAAAAAAATAAAAAATGGTAAACTTTAAAACATAATAAATAATTAATTGTATATTTATATGAAAACAATAGTAATAACAATTTGATATAACATTCAGTCTATTGTGGACAACACGTAAGGAACATATAAGCGAATGTTGTAATAAAATTGTATGGTTTAAACGGTTAAGCCATTCGCTGTTGCTGTTCCCGCTACTGCTGTGGGACGTGTTTCTGTTGTAACCAGTTCGTCTGTTTCATTATCATCCTAAAAAATTCAATGTCAACAACTCTTATAAGATTGTATTTAGCAAATGTTTGATGTTTATTATTAACTGTGGTACAGTAATGTGACACAAGGAAATGCTTGGAATACTTACATCAGATAACCTAGTTATCAATAAAAAGATTTAAATGTATTAACATAATAGAATTGATTTTGTTTTCATTTATCATCTTCAGAATTTAATAAAACATTTAGTAATGAACCTCATTTAAGTGTTTTTAATGTATAAATTAAAAATCTACTTATTTTAGTTTAAAAAAGTAAAAATGAAATTTTTTTTAAATTATTATATTTATTTTTATAATTCGTAAATTAAAAAACTGAAATGTGGTTCACTCACAAAATGTTATTAATTAACAATTTTATAATAGGTATTTTAATTCTAAAATCACTTTATGAATGTGTTTAAACAGTTTTCCATAAAAATGATGTTACTACTGATAATCTTTGACATAGCATCCTTGTCCTCTTAAAGAGGATTACGGATAAAATAGTATATCAAATTGTTACAACTTCAATACTATGCCTATGCACCAAAATGTATTTATTTATATATATATATATACTATACTAATATTATATATTATACTAAAATTTTACTAACTAATTTTTTTGATATTTGTAAATTTGAGATTTCTTGTTCAATATCACTTGTTAAGTTTAAAGGAACTTGAGCTGGAGCTTCTATATGAACACAATGGAAAACCTATAAAACAAATTTTGGCCGTTAACATATTAAGAATTTTATAATTCTTTCTACTTTATAAAACTTACTTCATTGGCTGAATTATATGTACCGGTAATACGAATAAATACTACAGGTCTGGGTTTAAATTGCAATATTTGCCAGGATTGAACGAGATCTTTTGATTTGTCGACTATTAACTCCCAATCCCACATGTTTACTGACACTTCAATATAATAACTATAATAACGATCATCACAATCCCAAAGTAGCATTCTGTAATAATTATTAAACATATTAAAGCATCACAAAAAATTGTTAAAATTGAAATATATAACAATGTTCATTTGGTAAAAACAACAATTCAATAACTTTGTTTATGTTGCTGGTACGCCTAATGGATTTAATTTAGCTCATACCTTATGTAAGTTAGCAAATACTTAAAGCTAAACTCAAATAATAGTTAAAGCAGATAACCATAAAAAAAAAAAAAATATATAAAAACTACCTCATTGAACTAAGCATATACGGTTGTCCGAGTTGGACTAATATACATCCTGAGCCCAATTGATGGCATGTGTAACCACAATCCCAATCATAATCTTTATAGTTTCCATCCAACAATGAATTTCTACAACGACTTACTCCATCAATTACAATAGCGTTTTTAGTCATAGTTGCAACATTATACTTTGGTGCTAAATTAAACAAAAAAAAAACCAATATAACTATGTAGATAATAATTAAAACTAACTATTGTTAAATATGTGATCAATAATCATGAATTGTAAAATAAATAGGATTATTAAAGGAATAAAGAATATATAAATTAAATATACTTGGATAACAATTATTGTGTTCATAAGTTGATAATTCAGTAATAAAGTTTATATTAAAATTGTACAATATACAAATATATTTATTTTTAATTGTAACTAGCAATTTCATCTTCTTATTCTTTGTCTGACTATTCCAACTATTTAGGGTTGGCCCCCCTAGTCCTCTACTTTACACCTTCCACCACACTATAAACACATTACTCTCTATTACATCCTCCCATCTAACGAGAAATTACATAATATGTTTATTTTTATTTTTCATGTTTTTATTAATATAATGTAATTTTCATCTAGAAACATACATTTATTTGGAATTTAAAATTGTATTGTTATCAGATATCTAAGAAAAACGTATTTATACTCCACACACGTTAAGAAGGTTCCTTGTCAAGTCAGCAGCGACTGGTTTCCACTTCGCCATAGTCAAATAACATTAAGTTAGCATACAGAGTGCCAATATTTATTGACTAGGTACTATGATAAACGTATACGGTTTATATATTATTTATTTTTTTTTTTTTATTTACATTATATATTATTTTGGGCAACACTGTATAATACCGAACTGCACCTTCTTAACGTCCACGGAATACTATGAAATATTATTGTTACTACTTACACACTAATCCTTTTTCGATATCTACTAAATGCATTTCTTTAGTATTATACATTATTTCCATTGAAACTGTATGGAAACACTTATTAACAGTGTTATTGGTACCTACAATACGAATGTATCGAACTACTCGAGGATGTATCCACAAACGTTGTGTTGATCGACAATAATAATTTGAATGATCGATTACACGCACCCAATCATGCTGATCCATAGATACCTCAATGTAATAAGAATAAGACCTTCATTACAAACAAAATATATTAATAATACTGTACTTATAATTTTAAAAAAAATCCCGTTATAACCTTTACCTGAGATCCTTATCCCATAATTGCATTTTTATATAATTGATGATTGAAGGGTGGCCAAGCTTGATCATGATACCTCCATCACTTTCATTGATCAGATGTCTGGTACAACCACGCTCATGATCATGACCACTTGAATCTGATTCCAATAGTGCTGAACGCATTTCTCCCTGCATTACCTGGGCACCTTGTGAAGGATGAGCAATATTTAAATTAGGTTCTGAAATAAAATAAAAACGCATCGAAAATTATAATTTATAATATTATTGGTAAAAATTGTAAACAGGGTTTGTTGATAATTATCATCTGATAATTATTAGATTATTATCAATGATATTAAAAAATATATATATTTCTAAAAATAAACTAATTACTCAAAATTAACCATGAATAATATTATTAAAAATAAATAAATCGGTACCTATGAATTCTTATTTAGTTTAATATATAGTTTTTAATTAATTTTAAATTTAAATTTGTATTTAAAATTTTTAACAATAAATACAATAATTATATAGCTATGTAAGCTTATTTTATTGTTATTATTAAAATGTATAAATCAATAAAAAGTTTTATGATAATTAACCTTATAATCTTATTATCCAATAATTACTGAACTCTGAATTGTAATAATAATGTTATAAAAAAAAAAATAAATTAAGTACAAAATGAAAAAACTCAATTCCACAAAAATATATACTTTTATTATATAAAATATTTTTGTGGAATCAAGTATTTTCATTATATTAAAATAATATACACAAGTACTCTAAATCATAAACAAATTAAGTACATACTAAGTTGTCCTCGAAATTTAAGTTTATGTGACGGTAATGTGTTTCTCAGTTGTATGGCATCTAAAATGTTGTCAGAACTGACAAGTTGTGATTCCCTAACAACGGAAAGTAATTCATCTAAGCTCATCAAGGGATATCTTACAGCGGACAAAACTTTAATTTTGGCTTCAGGGTCTTCATCATCTTGATTTGCTTTTATCCAACGACATACAGTGCGAAATATATCCAACTCATAGGCATAGAGTGAGTCTCTATTAAGAATTTCTTGAAGTGCTTCCTAAAAGAAGTGTTATATAACAATAATCATATCATAAGATAATTAATAATTATCCAATGCAACCTACAGATGATAGAGATAAAAAAGCATCTGATTGAAGAACTTCCAGTGCATGGTTGTCTGTAAAATTCAACGCTTCAATAACCAATTCTTTATGCTGATATAAACGTGCTGCAGCAAACATGGAGCACACATTATATACATTAATGTTACTGCGTAAATACTTAGACAAGGATAATTCCAAATTTGTAAAACCGAATAAATTTGAAAGACTGAATATTTCTAAAATTAATTCATCCTAAAAATAATAATGTATATTATTACCATTCATAAAATAGTAAGTAAAATTTTACCTTCAACACACTTAAATTCATACGTCCCGAGTAAATGTATTCAAGAAGTTTTTTAAATGAATTTACAGAAGCTTCACTGATTACCACTTCAGACTGATGAGATTCTTTGAGTCCACCATAAAATAAAGCTCTGCAAAAAAATAAAATAATTATGAACTTAATATTTTTTATAAATACAAATCTATAACCTATATAAGTTTAGTTTCAACATTAAAAATTAATGAATACTATACACTATACATCACTCAAAATAACAAAACAAAATTGCTCATAGAAAATGTACTCGTGTGTATGTATAAAGCTGGCTCCTCACTCGCGGCATACGCCGAATACCGAATATGTTCACTTAATATTTGCCGAATCCCAAATACATTAAAAAAATAACGAATGTTCGGCAAACACCAAACATTTGTGATTCACCTCCCATTTTTCCCACACCAGTTTTCAATCCGTTAAAATATTATAAACCTAGTTGATAGGAGATACAACATACAAGACATTCACATACTGTGATACAAGAATAGTAATGTTTAAAATATGGCATAGTATGGACATTTATTATTTAGGTAGATTGTGGATAGTGGGTTTTACACACTAATTTATGACATTTTCATATTATTTGAAAATTGCCTATGACTCCTTAAAAACTGTATAGAGCTGCCTTAAATGGTAATATATGTATTCCATTAAGCACTATATTATGTATAAATATACCTATTACTTTTATTGTTACCTTTTTCCAAAATGTATTAGAATAATTGAAAATTACATATTATAATTAATACCTAGGTACATGTGTTTTATTATATATACTACACATAACAAATAATATACTATTAAATTAACCAGTTATTTGTTATGTACAACTTATTAATAGTTGTATAACGTATTTAACAACAATGAAAACAAACTACTGGTAAAGATCCAATTAGGTATATATTTTTGGCTAATAATCAAAATTTCAAAGCATATTTGTAAGTTTAATAATGTTAAGCCAAGACTATTAAATAAAGTAATAAAATGTATTATTATGTAAACATTTGATTCTTAGTAATATATTTTAATTAAAAAATAAAATACTAGAAGTGGGTCGAACAGTTTAAAGTTCAAAAGTCAAACTTAAGTTGTAAAAAGTCGAACCTAACTTGAGTTCAAATTTGGACAAACTATTTTGAATATATGAATTTCAGTTAGGTCAACCAAAAAATGATGATGACCTTTGATTTTTTTTTGCTCATAATTTACGTTTTTATTCAATTACATTTATTTTTATAAAAAGTATATAGATTCATTGACTTTTTTTCAGTTCGAGATTGAATTCCACATTAAACTAAAAGTTTGGTTTGAGTTTGGGTGTACTCTTTAACTTTAAAATTCAGTTTGAATTCGGTTCGACACCTAAATTTTGAATTTGTCCACCTCTAGTACCTACATTCAATAATTTAAATAAACAATAAAGATAAATATATGTTAAATAATAAAAACTAGGTAGGTATATTAAAAGAATTATATTTTATAACTAAAAATATAATTTGTTTATTAAAGTAATATTTGCTTTTGCTCCCAATAACCAACAAGTACCAGTTATATTTTAATTGAATTCATTGAATGAAACATAAATAAAAACTTCATAAGTTTTATAATATAAGAACTAATTGTATATTTAAGATTGATATATAAATTGTATATTTAATTTCTATGGATATTTATATAATATATTGATATGCACAACAAATAGTATGGTATTTAAAAGGAAAATTTAGTTCTTCCTAGAGAAAAAATTTTTCTCTGTCTTCCATTTCAATAACTTCCTAATTTATTATATTTATTAAATTTAAGAAATTCCACAAAAACAAATGTAACTAATTATAATTAGTAATTACAGATTTAACACAATGACTGTTAAAAAATATAAAAATGTCCTCACAAATTTGAATAACTAGTGTATTAGTTGCATTGCCGATATACAAGTTTTTATTAAATAAATAGGCATGTGTACAATGAAAAATGTAAAATATGCAAATTATGCCTAAAGTATATATTTTTTAGGATGCACAATTCAATTGTATTTCTTTCAAGTTTTATAAGTACTGAATTATTATATTCATAAAAATCTATTATATAAGATAGGTCATAGTTCTAGAAAGAAGCCACTAAAAAATATAATCCATTTACTAGGTATATATTAAAGTCTCAATATAATCTCATAAACACACAATAATTTCAGTTCAAAGTGTCTATCAAAATTAGAAGTTTATCGAATTATCAATATTTTATAATTATTAATAAAAATTGTATTTATAACAATGATAAAATATTATCTTTATCAATAACACTGTCAATACAATAAATATTTATTATGTTTTAGCTAAATGTTAAAGTTATTGATGTAGAATAAATAATAATTTCAAATTTAAATGTCATAATTCCAAATTACTTTATACCTAGGTACTACTAATAAATTTTAATACCAGGAAAAACATTATTAAAACAACAATGCTTTAATAACTTCCTTATAGAAGTAGATATAATTTATATTAGAGGGTTAAAAAAAATATAAAATAAATGTATCAAATTAAACTTAATTCATAAAAATAATTGATTTCCAAATTCAATAATATTAAAAAATATTACACATTGATACAATAACAAAAACAGATCATAAAGTTATATGGAATATAACGATAATTTTACAGTATAATTTAAAACATTGAATATAATTTATTGCACATCATTTACTTGTGATGAATATATGTTTAAATTATACAAAAAAATAAAAATAAATAATAACACTTACTATATAATAGGTACATAATATATATATATATAATATCAATATTATATTATATTTATCTTAGTATCTGGTATAAATGTATATAAGTAATATATTAAAATAATATAAAAATACTTAAATATGCAACTAGGTACCTATATTTAAAAAATAGTATAATTACCTAAAATAATCACTTCTTGAAGCCAAAACAACTGTGTGTGCGTGAAAACGTTCACCATTCACAATCAAAACTACATCAGAAAACCTGTAAACCAATAAATTATACAAAATTAAAATAAATGTATAAAAAGTGTACACCTATTTAGCATGTAAAATATAATTACAAGATATATCAAAATTAAACAGATTTTTCCTTGGAATTTTTTTTAATTACTTCAAAAAATATTTTGTTAATAAAATATATTTGTACCTACAAGGTATTTCATAACTATTTTTGTATACCAAAAAAATACTGATAGGAGGAGCTTGTTGAACATGTTCTAAGGAACTGATGAAGACAAATTAACATGATAGTAATTTGGCCATTTGTCAATGTATGAGATGTAAATGGTTCATATATTTTATTAAATTGTATCCATTGTGGTTGCTGCAATTTGTATAAATAATACATTTTCATATGTCTAGGCATAAGCAGGGGTAGACTGACCTGGCAGGACAACGGGATAATTCCCAATGGCCTACTATAATAATTGACATAATAGCCTGTCACTATTTATTTTTTTTTTTATTGTTTAATTTAATTTAACTTTAATCGAAAATAGAATATAAAAACAAACATTTACATTATATAGTTTTTACTTGCGTAAGCTTCTATATACCTCTTTATATTATAAACACAATTCCTCAAATATAACGATCATAAACTTTTTGAATAATTATATAATATAAGCCAATGAAAATTTGGAATGACTTTTCATCAATTAGAATCAGCTGAGAAACACAATTAACCAAATGCTTATATGTTTGATGAAAAACCATTTTTTTTAAACTTGATTTTTTATAAAATATACAGTTATATTAATATAAATTTATTTTAAAGACGATATAATGACTTTTTAATGATCCTAGAATTAAGTTGTACACTTGTACCTATTTATAATTAATATAAAAAATTTAGTAATTAAAAATAAATTATTTTGATAGTTTGATAGCATTGACTACCAATGTGCAATCGTATAGTCGTACATGTAAGTTTGTACCTTTCATTTTTAAATCTTAATAATACTTTTTTATTAATAAGGTTTTCTCACATGCAGTTTTCAAAATATTTACGATCTACGGACAACTCAATTAGCAAAGGACAAAAATAGGTTTTCTTTGTCTGTGTATAGGTAAAACTTGTTATAGAGAACCACTTTAAAAATTATATTTAACTAGAGTTATATAGATATATCTAAATTATTTTAATAAAATTATGATTACTTTTTTACTAAGTTCAAATGTCAATGATTTTAAAAAAAATTTTTTTTATAATATTATCTTTAATAATGCTTTTTATAACTGTATCAATATTTTTCCACATACCTATCTATATAATTGTTTTGACCAGTTTTACTGTTGCATAATTTATACTTAGGTAAGTATATGTTTTTAAAGGGTTGTCGTTCACTAACCAATCGGTTACGATTAAAAACATTGATATTGATGCTAAATGCCACTAGTTTACATAGAAAATGAATCAAATGTTGAAAAAAGTCAGAGAGGGTCCGGACCCAATATACGACCTTGCAATAATATATAATAATCAGGGCTTAAAACTGGTTAAAACACTTTTTTGGAAAACTAAACAAAGGTTCCCAAATTTCCCAATTTTCAAATCTAAGGAGCTTGATAAGGAATCATTAGTAACTTGTAACCAAAAATTATATTTTGGGGTTTTAGATTTACTGGTAATCATTTATGCCATTACTGGTAATGTAATGGAACTAATAACTAATGTTGAAAGTAACAAAAAAAAAAAATAATAAAAATGCTAATCCTTCTCCAAGATGCAAAAAAAATTTTTGTTTTATTTATGTTCATAATTTTTACTTAAAATTTATATTTATAAAAATTTAATCTTTATTTTATACCTATTATTGTTGTACTGTAATATAACATTTATTTATTATATTTTAATAGTAGATATCTATATAGGTGTATATATATATATATATATATATATATATATATATATATTTTACAAGTATTACCAATTCTTAATAACAAATATCCTGGGATCAGAAGGTAGAGAACAAAAAGTTGGACAACAAATAGCCATAAATATTATAAAGATTTTTCAAAAGCCTAATTATATTGTAATTAACTGTTTTAAAAAGTTAGAAGCAGAGCCTAAAACTGGTAATGAGAAATAGAAAGTATTTTTAAACCGAGAAACGGTTATCCTATAAGTTATTCAGTAGTTTTAAATCGTGAAGCGGTTACTCTAAAAATTAGGATGCAGTTTTTAACCGAAAAGCAGTAACTACTTATTTTTAAATATTCAAAGAACCGTTTATCAATATATATATATTTAAAAAAAAGCCGGTCAGTAGGTTGTGGAAGCACTTCGCTCGTCGGGTGTCAGTATTGGTGGATGCACTTCGCTACTGGGCAGGGTACTTTTGGTGGATGTATTGAATTTGAAAGCAATGAT
>JAIPRL010009096.1:0-18499 GCA_025469235.1 Pemphigus obesinymphae | reverse complement strand
GTAATAGGTGTTTATACTCTAAATTTAACCTAAACGCCAAAATTTCAATTCTGCGTAGTGTGATTTTGCTATATTATCTGTTAGATAGACAGAGACAAGAAATGCGAGTGTAACATCCTCTTAATATTATTATCATGAAGACTAGATATAGAGATATCTCTAGTCTTCATGATTATTATACTTATAATCACATCATAATATTGTGTTATCAAATCTATGGCAATCACGGATTGTGGTATTCGGTCTGCCATATTTATTATTTTGGTATGGTTAGTGGTTATATCTATTGTATATTTTTAATGATTTCCTTTCATAAAATAAATAATCACATTTTTTTAAAAATAGCAATGCGTCCTCAAATATCCGAAATCAAAATCGGAAAAAAATATAACATCATTTATGACATAAAATTGTTTAGGAAGCTAATGAAATATTTGAGGGCTAATGAAAAATTTGGAAGACTTAGCCCCCCCCCCAAGCCCCTCATTTCCGCTTATGATAATATTTCAGTATAACTATTAACTAATGTAGTGAAATTATATTAAAATAAGAGTATCACTTAATGATTTATACTCAGTTAGTATGATTATTATTTAACATGATATTAATTAATATGCTATATTGTATAATATGTACATAAATTGGTACGATATATAATTTCAACAATATTTTCATTACACATTTTACACATTATATAGTAGGTACACCGTTTATGAGTTACAGAAAAATCCGTTATCCTGGCACCCAAACTTCGGAAATTCGACATATAAACTATAGAGTATTATCATTATTATATATAAATATAATCATATATATCATGATATTATGTACTTTATTTTGTATAACTCTTTACGATAAAAAAAATACTTTGTACAACATTCCAAACGTAAAAAAAAAAATCACAAATTTTTTTGTGTGGATATTGGGGTAACGTTACCTGAGCACTCACAACATGAATTATTAATCCGATTCAAAATTAAACTATACTCTTGCCACTTTACTGCACCTAATTTGTTCAGGTCTTGTTTCACATCATCCATCCATCCATCCATCGCTTTTTAGGGCGTTCTCTAGGTCTCTGTCCAATTATTGGTCTCCACTCAACTACGTTTAGGTTTGATGATTTCGGTTTCCTCATCACATATCCAAACTACTGAATTTTTAGGGCTTTGAGGTGGTGTACAAAATTTTATAAAATAAAGTATATGATACTGTATTCTGGAGTTTTGAATCGTATTAATTTTCGTATTGCGGGTGATGAGATAACATTACCCCAGCACCCGCACAAAAAAAAAAAAAAAACGATTTTTTTGTCGTTTGGAGAGTTCTACAAATTGTATTTTTGTTTTTCGAAATCGTACATAATACCATTGATTTAACATATTCATTAAAAATGTCCTACATAAAAACCCTTTAAATATTAATTATGTAACCGTTTAACCATACGAAAATCGTTTTTTTTTTTTTTTTTTTTTTTGGGTCAAAAAACGACTCATTCTAATATTCGAACAGTCCACAATGTGCTCCAATAACAAATATGGATTCTTCATTATTTATTGGAGAGGGGAATGACCGAATCACATTTTTCATTTTCATATATATTTATAATATTATGATATAAATAATTATAGGTTTTTTTTTTTTCTGGGATACGGAATAATTTTCCAATGTTTTCCAATGGAATAACCGTTCACCAGAAATTTTAAGTCTTATATACCTACTTATTTTAACACTTCTAATCTACAAAAAAAAAAAAAAAATTAAAAATATACTTTATTTTAAAAATTATTATTTATATTTCATTCGATTTTGGTTCTATATAAATATTGTAAATACCTATGTTTTTATGATAATATTTTAATATTATATTCTGAATTATGACAAAATTCGTATAACTCATTTACCACAATTTTTTATACATTTAATTTCTGACATGTTTCATTCAGCACATTGTTACGAGTATACGAAGTGTCAAATATTTTCTATCTAATGTCTATAGGTATTACCTATGACAAAACTATATTTTTATTGAAAAATCTGACCATGAAACCAAAATAGGATTTTCATTTTTCATATTGATCAGAATATTATAAAAGTGAGTAAGAGTATTCCAATTTCTATTTATAAAAAGGTTTTTAAAATGTTACTTTTCAGTTACAATGAAGATGACTCAAAGTACAATATTTTTCACTAAAGCTACGATTAACACCCTAATAAAATATATACAAGTGCTTAAAGTTCTCATATTTAAAAAAAAAAAAAAACTAAAAAAAGTTTTTTTAATATTTTTTTTTAACGTTATTTAAAAAATAAATTTAGAAACTCTTTTCACATAAATTATAAAAGAAAATATGAAATAAAGGTTCCGTTTCCGCAACTATAATGTCAATTGGTTAAGTACATAATTAGGACAACAATTTTAACAAAAATACGTTTTTTTTTTTTCATTTGGTCGTTTGTTATGTTATAACATTTAATGTTAAACCCGTATAATTTAATTATAATAAATGGCAAAGATAAACCATTAACTAGGTAGTTAAAAAGTTTATACTTTTTTAAAACTTTTAAACTCAATTATTTCAGCCATTAACTGACTAACTTGATTAGTTACAATTTTCATTTTATCGTACATTTATGAATATATATTTGAAAATTGAAAATAATTTTGTTGGTTAATTAAAGTTTATTAAAGTATTCACTAATAATATTGTAATTTAAAATAAAATATTGAATCAATAAGGTCCAAGTCAAAAACAATATTTACACTTTGTCAAATATATAATTTAAAATATTTTAATTGTAATATATTTTTCTAACGAATAATAAAAAAATTAACATTTTTTAACCAGAAGTTGAGTTCATATTTTTCTTTTTAACTATATTTAAGCTTAATGAATTAAAATTATTTTTGGTTTAACTTTTAATTGAAGGATTTATTTAAATTAAGAACTTCACTAATTTCAGTTAATTTTTAAAATTAAATTTCCCATTTTTGATTAATGGTAATAATTATAGAGCTCAATAATATTGATGACTTTTGTCTACATTTTTTAATAAATTACACAATGGTTATTCAACTAAAAATGCGTTTCTATTGCATTTAAATTTAAATAAAAATTTTTATTTTAGATTCTGAGCGAAGCCAATAAATAAATACCAGGAAGGTATATGTGTTTTTAATTTTTATTTAAGTCTGTACCCAAAAATTGTAATAAAAGGAACGATCCAAATTATATTTTTTATTAAAGAGGGAAAAGTTGAATAGATAATAGAGGGCCGGTGCAAGAACCAACTTACAATACTGTAAAAATATATTAGGGATTAAATTGGGGCCATCAGAAAATCGAATTTAAGGTTATACAAATATCAGATAGAGAGATGGAGCAAAAATAGAAGAAAATAGAGGAAAGTTTCGACTAGTTGAAGCAGTAGATGAAAAATAAAGCAGATAAATAGTGGAATTTTTAGATTTAGAATCAACATAAACATTAGAATTTTGTTCTCCAAAGAGATCAACACTTGACTTTTTTTTAAGATACAATTTTGAAGATTTTTTATCATAAAAGGATTAACTTAAGTTTTGAGACTTGAAAATTTAAACAAAGTTAAAAGTACGCCATTATAGTTATATTCAAGAAATTTAAAAAATCAGTATACATATTTTTTTTTAAATTGTCATTAACATTTTTGAACTGTATTAGTTTTGAAGAAAAAATGGGTCTAAAGATTTGAAATTTTTACTGTGTATGTATTTTGCTATTATATTGATTGCATACAGTTTTCAAAAATATTTCTCAATTTTAGGCTATTTATAGCAATATTTTAAATTTAAAGATATACTAAATTAGTTACAAACAGTAATACTCATGTGTATCACCGAAGCTTCCCTCAGAATCGTTTTTTTGAAAGAAATGATTTATCATTGCTTTAAAATTGAATATATCCATTACCAGTATTCTACTAAACAAGCGAAGTGATTCCAGCCTTTACTGATCGGATTTGTAATTTTAATTAAATTATTTTTTTATATTCTTAGATAATTTTTCAGAATCTCAAGTAGTTTTTATAATTTTTTTCCACATTTAAAAATGATTATGATTTTATTTGTCATTCACGGCGTATGCTGATAAAAATAAAATATAAATATTTGTTTTTGTTGCATATATTATAATTTATAAATTTTGGTTTTGATTTTTGTTTTATTTGTACCTACTCATTTATGGACGTTTTAAATATTTATTACTTATTGTATATTTAAAATTATTTTCTGTTTTTTTTTTTTTTTTTTTTTTTATTCAACTAATGATCAATTTTTATTTTTTTATTTTATTTTTTTATTATTTTATTTTTTTATTATTTAACCATTTTAGCTTTTAGGTCATTTTTACTAGTTTTTTGACATTTTAGATGATGTTTGATTTTTTTCTAGTTATTTTTAAAGTTTTTTAGTCATCATCCTTTTATAGTTATAATATTAGGAACAAGTATCTATCGTATATTCATCAGATTATGATAAACGAGTTTCTCACTAACATTAATTAATTTAATAAAAGGCTATGAATCCTATAAGCCTACAGAATGGGTTTAATCTAGGCTTTAAAGCGTCAAAAGATTTATAATTACATTGCAGGTTTGTGGCAGGATGATACACTGTTTTGTCTAATTTATGTGGTATATTATAGAGAATGAGCTCATTAGAGAGTATGTAAAAATGATACGAAGTAAAATACAAATTTAAGTCTAAAATTTCAAAATTAATTACCTTTCCAGATATAAATGATGACGTATAAGTTTTTTTTTACAGATGTTGTGTAATATTTATAACATTTTGAAATTTTCTAAAATGTTTTGTTTAGACGTACAAGTTGATTGAATTCATTTGAAATATACACTCAAATACTCGATAGAAAATTAAAAAATAATAATAATAATGAAAAATATATTTATTCAAAATCAAATTTCTCCTAGTTAAAGTAAAAATGTAATCATGTAATCTAATCAAAAGCCATTAAATCATAATATTTTGAGTTATCTAAATATATTTTTAAAAAACGTTCAAAGAACAAGTCGAATATATTTATTGATAAAATAATTTTTCGATTGGATCTATTATATAATATATATATATATATATATATTATATAATTAATAAATTTAGAATTTGATCTATATCTTCCTATAACGGTTGGTAGGATCACAAATTGTGTAATAACTTTTTTAATATGTCATATCTCAGTGAATAAATTGGTATGGATTTGGTCATCATAAATTAAAAATTGAAAATCAAAATATATTACTATTTCACCATGTTTCCAATCGAAATCATGAAAGTATTTATTAGTTTGTTTTTAAAAATGGCACTAAATTTATATTTTTCGAATACCCGCATTAGATAAGATACTAATATCGAATTATGAACATCTGAATTTATTATGCGGATTTGAAAATCCAAATGTAATTTTAAAACGTGAAAATGAAACAAAGAAAATGTGAGATAGATATAATTATTATTATAGTTTGGAAAAGTTGTAAAAAGTTTTTGGGTAGCATAAAAATCCAGTGCCATTACGAGAAAAAGAATAGAGAAAACCATAAACATAAGTAGATTTATATCTATTTTTTTAAATTGGATATGTTGTCTATGTATTATTATTATTATTGTTATTATTATTACATGTCATTTAGAAGAAAAACTTGTAAATTACGATTGTTTTTAATTAATTGAGATGGGGAGGTATAGAAATAGACCAAGTTAAATAAATATATATATATATATATATTGTATGAGTAGTTCAAGCGAAACGTATATTGGTGCAAATAATATTTGTTTGATAGCAATCTTTAGAAATTTTCAAACAATGTTCATAATTTAAAAAGTAAGTATAAGATAATGTGTACCTATCAGAAAAAAGTTTATAATTAAATACAAAATATATGTAGATTACTCTGGTCGAAAATTTGCTATGTAGATTGCGATATACACGCATATACTATTAATTATTCCAATTTATTTTTTAAATAATCCAGTCTTCGAGTAATATTAATATTATGTACAATTTATTTGCGTTTTGATTTGTAACATGCGATCAGGTTGCAACATATATTAATGAATAATAGTTTATTCTAATTTTAATTAACGGATACAACGGGACAGCTAAGAAAGACCAATGTTCACCTAAATTCCATTTTAAAAAACTTAAAGTTTTTAAAATGCATTCTTTTAAATTGAATCTAAATAAAAATTCAGTTAATTTTTATCTTTGATTAATGTATAAAATAAAATAATCGTTTATTGTCAAAATAGAAAAAGCACATTAATGATCTAAAAACTGTGAAAAATAATCTTAAATAGGTACACATATAAAATTAATCATATATATATATATATGTATTTTTTTTATTGGTGAAGAAATAAAATGAAAAATTATTACTTACAGATTAAATTACGTTAAAAAATATTTTTAATATTTCTATAGAATATAGGACAAAAATGATTTAATTTTTTTTTTTTTTTTTAAATCGCATAAATGTCATAAACACAATAATTGGTAATTAGAGCATTATAATCAACATACACTTATCACGTGTACACACATTTGTAGATTGGATTGCAGTTTGCACTGTTTCAAGCATTTAAGACAAAAAAATCAAAATGCTACTACTGATAACGTAACATAGTTTTCTATTAACAGCATTTCGAAATTAACAAAGATAAATTATTTTCGATACTAATGTATATGATCAAGAGGTGATATATTACATAATAATATGTTGAACTCGATTAAACCGTACGTGATATTATTTGTAATTTCGGGTTAAACCGTATTTTTTTCTGAAAAAAACCCGTTAATTTTTTATTATTTTTTTTCAATGTATATATATTTACATTCATACTATCGTGTACTTAATTTCTACTTTCGAGTCATTGAGTAAAATTAATTTTTCCCGTTCCCCCTTACGCTACCACCTAGCTATATAACATACATATATAATTCCATCTCGTATTCAATGTCTGATAGCGAACCCATAAATTACGTTAATTTGTCCGACCGGCGAGGGGGGCCGGCCTCCGTCTGATGGTTTATTTGCATTTAATATTCTCTTTAGATTGTCACACGTTCTTATCGCCCTCGTGCTACCGGTTTTTTTTTTTACGAGTTTCCAATACACTGGCGCGAATAAATAATTATATACCTACTTAATAATAATAACGAAAAAAAAAAAAAAAAACAACAAGATTCAATTAGTAATCACAAAGTTCGCACTCTTGTTAATTTCGTATACAAGAAGGTTATATAAAAAAACAATTAGATGTTCATATTTTTATTTTTTTTTTCATTTCCTTAAATATTTATGGGGTGAACTACAGGTACGAATACAATATTATGTAGGTATACTGCAATGAAGTGTCGCATATTTTATAAGGTATATAGGTAACACACAAGATTATAATTTTTTCCGGAATACACATTTCGGGAAAGTTTTAATTGTTTTTGTGCACGCGTGCTCTCTATTAAATGTCAACCTTCAGTTTCGACAGTGGATTCGGGTAGGTCGAATTCTTGAAAAAAAAATTTTGCGTCAGATGTATAATCTATATGTGGACATATTATATAACCTAAATTAACCGAGTTATAAACCATTCTAAACTTAAGTATAGGTAAAAAAAAAATATCTAAAATTAATTCACACAACTGTTACACGGTAGGTAAATGTTAGGTTCAGGACCACTGCTTACATTTATAATCACATACAAATATTCATCGTATTCAAATTCAGTATTAGTAATTGATTGAGTTACAACTCGAAACTGCCGCAACTCAGTTGATTTTAAATAAAAAATTTCGATAAATTGATTTTATAAAATTAGTTTTGATTCGAAACTCGTCGTAAATTAGTATTATAAATCCAAAATTTTTTCAAGTACCATTGTATATACCTTTTAAAGTAATTTTGAAAAGTCAATATTTTTAAAATAAACTATTGTCAGTAACTTAATTGATTTAGGATTTAGAATCATCTAGAAATATTCACCTATTCAATAAAAATTTCTTAAAAAAATTCGACCTACCCAAGTCCAGTGTCAAAAATTGAGACAGTATTTTTAAAATAAGTACATATTAACAGATTTTGGTTAATCATTTTTTAAAAGCATTTTCGATGTATATAAATACCATATTAAACCAAAATCCATGATCTGTAACTCTAGTTGAGACTGTTTTAAATTTGATAGACAAATAATTTTGTTGTTTAAATTACAATTATTTTGTCACTTGTAGATTTGAATAGGATGGCAATAGGATGACATATGTGCAAACACCATATACCAAAAAAACCAAAACAAAGAAAAAAACATATGTCTTAAACGATTGAAACCACTCGGTATATTTTGGGTTAAGAGGATTATACAGGTTTATATTTCAAAATTTCTTGAAAAATGTTTGACCTACCGAATTCGGTATTAAAAAAATAGCGGTTGCCATTAAAAAAACAATTGCACCAAAAGGGTTACAAATTTTAAAAGCTTATCTGAAAGAATAATTTCGTTTAATGTTCTAAGACGGAACACACGCAGAAAAATATGTTTTTCGAGAGTTTTTCAAAATAAAACAAAAATTTTGAAAAAAAGCCCCTCCAGTTCTGATATATATTTTAATTTCCTTGTCCTCTGAATATATAATACGAGTATATAGTTTTATGGGTGTCGAATATTAGATAATAATTATGTCACACTAACAAATTATTAATTTCGTTTTAATTAAAGAAATAATTAATGTAAATTTATAATTAAAATAAAATAAACAAACAGAAATACACACACACACACATATATATATATATATATTGGTTATGGAAATATTAAATATTATAACTATACTTTTGGTAAAACACTATTATATGTTATTATATTAAAACAATATAATTTAACATCATTATCCAAGGGAAATTATTCATTATATATAATGCATATTTAAATAATAGCTACTCTCATTTGTGTGCACCTATGTTAATTATAAGACTGCTGTAATTGTTTTGTTTTAACATATTCAATTAGAAACGTTAAAATAATGTTAATCGTATCCGAATAATATACGTAAGTAGAGACTGAATGTGCATTCGCGGCGTAAAGCGCAGCGCATGATAATTAATTCATCGTTCCAAATTGTTTAGGTAAGTACTCGTATATATTTATTTTTCACGAAAAAAAAAAAAATTATCGAAAAATACATTACATTACGTATATATACATATATTTTGTAGGTAATTTAAATATTACGTCTATAATCCTAAAATACCGTTTTTGTTTTGGAAATACTATTAAAATTTTTTCAAAATATATAAGTTTAAAAAAAATTTCTATTGGAGAAACTCAATTTTTAATGCACACACTTTTTTTGTATTTTATAGTTCAATTTCAATATACTATTATACTATCTTTATTTTCAAATATTAGAATGAGTTATAATCAATTTTCGAATTGTTAAATGTACCTATATACTCGTAATATTTGTTCCATTCCGAAGAGATGTCAAATACAACATTTTAACATATTATTTTATTCTATGAAACTGTTCATCGTTCGACTGTTGAATATACAGATATAAAATATATGGCAAGACTGAGTATTAACGACTTAAAAATTTAGTAAAAAAGTGTTAGGTTAATTTTAATTAAGTTATATACAACGACTTTTATTTTTATAAATATTTATAACTATAAATTTATTAAGATAAAAAAATTTCAATACTTTTTAATTTACACATAAATTAAAATATTTGACTTTTTAACTGACTTAAATTACTCACTATATTTTCCACCGTATTTTAGCTAACTGACATTAAGAGTAATCTTTTAGTTTTAATTTAATAAAATTAACTTAAAATTAATTAATTAATGAAAAATCGATTGACTCGCACAGCCTGTTTGCCAGTAAACTCCACACTGGGAAATGGAATTTTCTTTAGAGATTGCTAAATTGAATTTACATTTTTTTTTTACAATTTTATTACTTTGCATGTATTTAAATTTGAACTTTAATTGTTTTAAAATTTGTTAGAATATAGTTGTACTAAAAAGTTGTATAAAAAAAAATTGTAACTGGAACTTTTACAAAAAAAAAAAAAAACGGTATTCAAGAATGATGTACTAATTCATACGATTATCATCTTTAACATATTCCTTATAATATGAAGTTTTAATATAATTATTGATTATATAGGTTCTAATTCAATGTTAATACAATAAGATTAATAGTTAAATATATACGTTTAAAATTATAATTATTTGATAATACAGTCGAAAAATCTATAGAATCATTAAACATACCTATTGCTAATTTTAAAGTTTATGATATTTTACAAATATTAAATTGTTATTTTTTTGTATTTTTCTGGAACATATTGTTAACACGATATATTGTTTTATTAGTTTTGTAGCTATACCTACTTTTATTTTATTTTGTTTTTATATTATTTACGGACCTATGTCCAATTATAATTATATGTTCTAATATACAATAAACAAATTTCTATCGATACAATAAAAATAACCACTCTTAACTATTATCAAACATTTAACTTAAGACTATTTATAATGTATGTAAATGAATTACAAAGGGATCTATTTTATATTTATTTGCTGATTGTAACATATAAGTAGTATTTATTTATTTTGAAATTAATCATTGCTAATAATTCAGAACATTCTATACAAACTATTTTAAATAGTCTATTTATCAGTTTATAGAAAAATATAAAATCCGATTTTATACGTCGTATTCTAGCGTGTCCATATTTAAACAATTGAGTAAACTTGTATACGACGAATGTGGAGTTCTGTAGATATAGCAATTAGTAGAAATAAAGCATAGAAATCGATTTTGAATGGATTCTAAATTCCGTATTTAAATAAAGTCGATGAAGTGACCAAAGAGATGAATATTATATTCGGGACGTGTTCGAACGAGAGAACAGTAAAGCGTTTTTAGAGTTCTAATGTTATTGAAATTATTACAGTGTTGTCTAATAAAATCTAACTTGTAGATATGTGGTGGTTAAAACTTAAATCAGACGAAAATGTAATTCCTAAGTCTTTAATATGTGTAACGATTAACAGCACAAAGTTTGTTATGGAATAACAGTGCCTTATGGCTTATAGGTTCCTCTTTCTGATAAAAAGAAATAACACCACAATTAGCCTAAGTCTTAACTCATATTATTTTCTAGACACCATTTCTCAACCGCATTAATATCACACTGTAATAAATAAAAGTCATATACCGATTCAATAAATCCGAGTGATTTTCAGTCATCAGCAAAAGAATATAATTTATCAAAGTACAGATTAAAGGTTATATCATTTATACAAATATTGAATAAAAGTGAAGTTAGGTGAGAACTTTGCGGGACTTCGGAAGGAACTAGAAACCTAACTAATAAGATACAAACATTTTTGTGTTTAATAATTTGAAATATGTCAGTAATGAAGGATGTTATCCGAGATAACACAGGATTACTTATACCGATATTATTCAGTTTTTACGATGATAAGAAGTGATTGACTTTATCAAATGCCTTAGCAAAATCTGTATATACATATGATGTCAGCCTGATTTTCATCATTAATGCAGTCAAGAATATTGTGGTAATTAGAGTAGGTTTGTTTTCGTTGACCTGTTTGTACGGAAACCTTGTTGGTTATCTACTAATATATTCTTAAAGTATGGGGTAATTTTTTTAGATATCAAATCTTCAAATGTTTTTGGTAAAAAAAAAATAATAGAAATAGGACTGTAATGTCTCATATCAGCTAAGCCATTATTTTTAGAAATAGGAGTTACACATGTGGTTTTCCAGTAACTAGGATAGGTTCTTGATGCAATTGATAGATTGATTAAGATGAAGTCGTTATTGTGTACTGAAGATGGTAATTTTTGTTACTGAAATACGTATTTACCAAAATAAAGTAAATATTTTTGTGGAATTGAGTGTTCAATTTATTATTAGAAAAATCCACAAGTACTCAAATTATAACCATAACGTATAAATAGATTGAGTTGCAAAAAACTGACGCCAACAACTTATTGCAATTATTAAAATCGAAATTGTACTGAGAAAAGTGTAAACACGAAAGGGCATCAATAAAAGATGATTCAGTTGAGTTTGGTTCACATAAAGGAGTTATAATTGTATTATCTGTTGGATCACAAAGCCATGAAATGTTAGGAAGATTGAAATCCCCGATCGAAATAATATTAGAACCTGGGTAATTATGGTAGATTTCATCAACGGAGTTCGCATATAATTCATAGCTCGATTTATATATATATATATATATATATATATATATATTTGACGGAATATAAACCGAATCAACAATAAACGATTGGTTCTTGAAACGCAAGAAAACAAAAAGTGCTCCAGTGAGAGTATTGTCACATTTAATAAAGAAGAAATTATTGAATTATTTACGGCTATTAATATGCCACCACCTCTATAGAACAAGAGTTTGCATTTTTATTTCTATCTAAATGAAAAATCGAATAGTTTGTAAATCCTAACCACTATCACTTATATTTACGTTAAGTCATGTTTCAATAAAAATATAAATATCAAAATAAGATATAGAAAGAGAACTACATATAATACATTTAGTTTTGTGTTGATACCACGGAAATTCTGATAATAAATTTTCATTTTGGACGATGTATAATTTGCTCAGAATTTAAAACGATCGGAGAGATCACATCGAAACATAAAAAAACCGAGAAGATAAATGTTTACATAAGATACACTGGTATATATATATATATATATATATACATATAAAGTACATATAATTTTGAAATATTTGTTTTATAATTTAATAATAAATCAAACTAAAAGATAATTAGCAACTTATACGTAAAGAATTTGAATAAATTGTGAAATCGCAATTGTTTTCAACACGCTAATATAATATTTTATAAAGAATATAAATACCAGTCCGTGTATAGGTCTCGTTGTTTTTCCATTATTTTATAACCCTAAATCGGTAATCGGTCAACTATGAAACTTTTATGAATTCTCAATACTGACTTAATTTTTATTGTTGAATTTAGTGTAGAAATTCTGTTAATATAATATTATATATATAAAATTATTTTTTACTAAAACAGTTTATATTTATATCTAAAAGGCACCCGTGCAAGAGATAAAAATGAATTTAATAATATGTTAAGTATGGTATTGTATAATACAATATAAATGTAGTATTTTTAAATTGAAAGTGAATAAGTAATACAGATTTTTCAAACCTCTAAAATTTTATCATAAATAAGTGTGTACATTATGTTTGATAAATAATATTTACAATACCTATAATATAGTTTTATGGAATAATTTCCATGTTTAGACATATGTAAAACCGTGTTACAAGGGTTCTACATCCATTACCTATTTTGAGAGGATGACAAATATATAATGCTGCTCCCATCAGACCTTACGTTTACAATAAAATTTAGAATACACTAACAAATAATACTATGTTGATGAGAAAAAAAAAATACACACGTGTATTATGTTTAATAAGTTTTCGGGTGTGAATTACACTCCAGTTTCATAGTTTTTATATATTTTTCAAATTATTCAGCTATTATTCGTATTACTATTTGATAAAAATTAGTTTTTAAATATTTAATTTTCATAATCTGAAAATACGTAATAGGTAAAAAGTGAATCTAATATAATGTTATAATAATAATAATTGTATTTTTAAGAATAAAGATTTTTTTATTATTATTATTATTATTATTTAAGAATTCCAAAACAGTAATAAAAAAAATGACTACTCAGGATTTTAACTGTGAACAATCAACGTCCTGATTGTTTCTAGATATTAAGGATTGTTCTATAGGTATACCAGATACCTACTATGAAATATGTCAAAACTATGTATGGATTTCTATCAGAATAATAATTAATATACATTTATTATTTATTCATATGTTTTATTAATAATAATAATATATATAATATTGATTGATATTATAGATAGATAATATTGGAATTATAAATATAATAATAACATAATTATATTGATTATTAATTTGATAACAAATTATTTTTTAATGGTTAACCTAATTAATTTGAACTGAATATCTTAATTTTTCATTATATTTAGTTAATTTTGTACATATTTTTGTTTTCTATAATCTTGATATTACCAAAATTAATACTGTATATAATATATAGCGTAAAAATGATAAATCTATCTATTCAAAAAAATTAATATTTTGCACTTAACATAAAACTGAAACACAAAAGAACAATGTTGAAAATAAAATAGTTTAACAATTTAAAGCCAAGCATATTATAAAAAATGGTAAACTGATATTTTTTGATTTGTTGTTATAATACAAATGTATAATCTATTAGATGTTTTAGAATTTTAAATAATATTCTTAACATGTAATTAAATTTACGTTATTGGATTTTGCAATAAGTAAAAGTAATATTTAGAATGATGTTGAATTAGTATAATGATATAATTATAATATCATTAGTATTACAGAGAAAATATAACTGAATTGAAAATCAGAAATATATGTATACATTTTGGAGGTTTTTTTTCGAACAATAATTGTTACATAAAATATTAATATTAATAAATTATTTATGAACTATATTAAAAAAAAATGGCAAGTAATATGAGGAAAGTGAAGAAGATACTGGAAATAGAGTTAAATGGAAGTGTATAGGACTAGGGTAGCCGACCTTAAATAGTTGGTAGAGAATGTGAAGAAGAAGAAGAAGAAGAAGGAGATGCTCTTATGAAAATAAAAAATAAATACCTATTCGTACTTTTACGTATAAGTACGTGTATTATAATAAATTTGAAATAAATTTAAAAAAAATGCAATTTCTTTATATTTAATATTTTATTAACTGCTCATATATCTTTCAATAATATATTGTACATAATTTAAGTTAATTTGATGAAATATTTAAGAATAAAAACAGACTATACATTTTCGACGGTATATATTTTTTGTAACATTATGGTGCCTATATATGTTTAATTCTCAAATAACAATAAGAATTTTGTAATTTTTATTTATTTTTTTTGATCACATTACGCCAATACTTAGATATATAGGTACAATAATTTATAATTTGATTTAAGGACCAGAACATATTATATTATCTTGAAACGTAATGTTATATATATATATATATAAAAAAAAAAAAACATAAATCGTTATTAAACCAATCTGTTAACCAAAGATCATGATTAAAATTAATATTATGTATATTAATAAATAATACATAGAGATACGTGAAATCGGTTCAGTTTATTAATTTAAACATTATTGTAAAAAAATACAATATAATTATCGATTTTTAAACATAAAAGCTTCATTAAAACTACATATTATGTCTTCAACGACGTGTATAAAATACTCTTCAATAATATAACTAAAATTGTATTTACGAGTATGATTATTTCGTTTTACTGTACAGTAGTGTTCCTATATATATGTATGTTGGCGAATTATCAAGTTAAGATAAATTGTATATGTGAAAAACATACTCGTATGTTTGTATTTCGGTAGTTTATAAATGTCATTTACCATTTTATACTCGTGTATATAGAAGATAAAATATTATTTTCGAAATCGTTATTATATTATACATTTACATTAATAAAAAATTTTAATTATTATTATCATTTTTTGGTACTCACCGCAGCAGTATACTACTTTAAGCATTTTATCGGGTTTTCTCGACGTCGATTGAAAAAAAAAAAAAAAAAAATTGTCGAGTCAAAATTAAAAACACGGCTTTATGTAGGTGCGACTAAAGTTAAACTAATCCAGTGTACGGCATGATACAAATGCACCTCACTCATTTAGTAGGTATAGCTGCTATCACATCGCAAGCATTGTTTGCGGTGATAATAAGACGTTTTTTTTTTTTTTTTTTTTTTTTTGGTCACGGTTGTATTATATACATATAGTTTATATAGATTATAGTCGTTTCTAGGTCATTAGAATATTATTTGGACCTCAAAATGAATATTTTATTTACCGATTAATTTTTCAAGATTAACAAAAGTAGGGCTTTAAATTGGTACTGCACATATTATATACAGCCGATATAATTGGGTTTCGATATAAGTATACACATTCAACTCGCGATATTTTTCTTATTTATGTTTACGTCGTATTATTATTATTATTATTATTTTTTTTATTGAAAATGATTTATTAATTCGTGACTTATTTATACCCAAGTTAATTTCACTATAAGTAATCAAAAATGGTTCGTTAATTAATCAAATTGTATTATGTACCCATTGTACACTGCTTGTCGTTTATTCATTAAAATATTTGAATAGAAATGTTTTTAAATTGAAATTTTTTTTTTTTTTTGGATCGCGTCGAAGATGACAACATAACTATAGTTGTCGAAATACGTATATAAGCGGTTGAAATTGCATTAATGATTTATATAGCTTTCGAGAATATTTAACGTATAATAAATATTAAAACATATTCGTCCGAAACACACATTGTTATACACACATTATAAACTTACAACATATACCTTTAAATAATGTATACGTGTATATTGTAATTTTATTAAAGTAAACTGCACATCCTATGAGCTGTTAATAGTACTTAATTCATATATATTATAAATGATAAATATTGATTAGGTGCTCGAAATTGTGATATCAAGAAATTAATGACTATAGGTAGTTACAAAATTTACAATGTAGAAATACGTATAGGGCGATAGGTATATGGCCAAAATAGCCAAAATATATTACAAAATATATATACGTCCTATACCTACAGTTTATATTTGTGTATTGTGCTCTATTTTAATTTTATAATCACAATTATTTGATATTTTAGAACAAAATTAAAATATTTACGTGTAACAATTGATAATTATTGTAATTTAAATTCGTTTAAGATTTTCGTTATCATTGATTATTGTATACCTATATATGCTAATGCTAATGACTATTCATTATATCTGTCAGTAGAGTAGGTGTCATAATGTACTATAGAATGTACATACTTACAATTCGTATATATTTCGATATATCAATGTATTAATTTATGTTATAAGAGTAGAAATTTTGTGATGAAAACATAAATTCGATGTATTTGTCAATCGCATACGTAACATTATAGTTATACATTCAATTTGTTTTTATAGTTAAATCATTAATCAATCTACCTCCGATATAATAGTTTCTACCATGTATGTGTGCTGGGCACTATAATTTCTCTGACTTACAATATTTTTAACTCGTGTATATTCTGCGCAATACAACTATTTTTTTTTTTTTTTTAATTCGAACACCTATTTTAATCATATCATATCGGATTTATAAATTTTTTTTTCAAGTTATTTTGATATGTGTAAAACTTGTGTTCTATATCCGAAATCGAACAAATTATAGCTGTTTAAAATTATAAAAAAAAATTAATGGAAACGTAATGAATTAGTAATATTTCTTTATAATTCCGAAAATAATTCATAATAAAAACATTTCACCGTGTACCTACCACAGAGATGCAAAAATAAATTTAAAATATTCATATTAGTTTTGGGCTATTTATTAATTTTTAAGTATCTATAACTAATTCATGAAAGTTAATTATAATGGTTATTGAATTCTGTATACAAACCAAAAGTTCATTTTTACCGTGCGTTTTTTGGCCATCGCTTATGAATCGTAACGTCAATTATTATTAAAAGTTTCCTATTGTTAATTATTTTAGGCGTATTTATGCTTTTTAGTTTTGTTAGCTATATCTAATATGTAATAAGTAAACATGATTAAAATCGTGAAATGTCTTTTTATGTAGGTACATAAATAATTTCTTTGTAATTTTTAAAAAACCTTATTGTACATTTTTTGGTAATTTCATTTCTTTGTTGTAAAACATGCTCATTACTTTTATAATAACTCAAGGTTGATCAAAGAATTCTGATTATATCACGGATTTAGAACTAAAAAATACACATAAATTAAAAAAAAATTAAAAATCGAATTTACAAAAAAAAAAAAAAAAAATGGTTTTTTACAATTTGAAATAGTCAATTTTGGATTTAGAATGTAAGTTTGACAAATTGAAAAAAATTAAATATATTGTAAGTCAGTGAAATTAATGATCCAGTTTCATGTGTTGCAAACATAATTAAAAAATATGCAAAGAGTACACAGTTATAAAGTATTCCCTCCCACTAAACATTTTATGTTGCCAACATCGCGGGGCTGTTGTTGTGTTTTTTATTCAACGTTCCTTTGGAACGTGCACATGATGTCTCCTGAGTGTTTTTGGATGTCATTCTAAACAGGGAGTCAAAACGGGTTTGAACCCGGGGTGAGAACCCGTGTAACCAGCAAAATATTAAAACCGTGTTAAAGCCGAAACCCGTAACCCGGAAAAAGTGAAACACGTTTTTTAAACCCGTACCCGGAACCCGGAAAAAATTTA
>JAIPRL010009095.1:0-18500 GCA_025469235.1 Pemphigus obesinymphae | reverse complement strand
TCGCTGGATCTAAGCCGATATTGATGAACTTTCTGTCGGTAAAATCTATGGCGAATACGCTGCAGTCGATCAGTTCGTCGGGCGGCTGCACGTATTTATTCGTCTGTTTGTTATAAATAACAGCATTATCTTCGATATTGTCAGCCATATTTAGGAAAAAAATTTTTTCCGTTTACATTATACACTCGAAGAAAAATAATGCGAAACACGGGTGTAACTCTAGTACGTTCTGTGCAAACTAACGCATAATTAAAAATCGGTCGGTTAAAAATACGCCGGATAACTGCAGGACGCGGTCGTTAAATTTAATCGGTTCGCGGTCGGCCGGGGTCCGAGAGTCCGTCGACGGCGTTAAAAAAAAAAAAAATAAATATAATAATAATTATATTATATAACATTATGTCAATAACAAATAATAGATATAAAATTTGAGAATAAAGGCGGCGGCGGTGGCGGCGTCCGCGTCGGAGGTAGACGGGCGGGTGGGGAGGTTCCGACGGATAGACGTTGCGGGGTGGGAGGGATGTGGCGGCCGACCCGGACAACGGCGGCGGCGGCGGCGGCGATGACGGACGGGGGGTCCGTAGAATCCCCGGAGGCGGAACGCGCGAAAAATTAATCTGCGGACGTCCTCGCGACGACGAGGGTGAGAGGGGGTGGGATCGAACCGTCTCCGCCGATTCTCGCCGAATCCGAAATTTCGGTGAAAGGGTTAAATTTTGAAAAAAGTTGACAAATTTGACATATGTGACAATTTGATAAATTTCAGGTATAGGGTTAAGTGTCACTAATTGGTTAATTGGCTAATTGCTTTAGGTCAATTGGGGTCAAATGGCCAATTATCTATGATTAATTGGGGTTAATCGATATTTAATTGGGGTCAATTGATCAATTAGTGATGATTAATTGGGGTTAATCGGTTTTTAATTGGGGTCAAGTGACCAATTAGCGATGATTAATTGACCAATTAGTATGATTAATTGGGGTCACATGACCTTTAGGGTAGGGTGGTGAAAACCTCCGGGAGGTTTTTTGGGGGGGGGGCACAACCGGCTATTCTACCCTACTTATTTTGAATTGTCATTCAATTTTAAAATTCAATTTTAAAAAAACTCTTTGCAACGATATTATATATATTTCATAGATTATGCTCCAATGGATGCGAAAACAAATGCAAATATAAAGTATTGTGGCATTCGCCACATTTTTTGTAATGTTTATGTAGAAACGATATAAAGCCCTATTGACATACAAAAAATTTGTTACTCGAATATTTCTTTTTAAGTAAGTCTTAACATCGAGTTAATATTACCGAAATTCAAGTTTATACTTCAAATGTTATTAAACAATGAATTTCTATAAACGAAATTCAATTTTATTCGCAACATTCAGTATTGTAATTTTGTATATAATTACAGATGGTAAGAATGATTAATTTATGTCTAATTTATACCAACATTTTAAAGTTTGATTCAGTATAATCTATTTAAAATGTATTTGATATTATTTAGAATAGGTATATATAAAACAAAACATGCAATCTCTTTAAAATATTAATACTTAAATACAATATAATATAATATATAATATTAATATTATATTTATTTATCTTAAAACTTCAGTGTTCGCTTGTGATCCATTGGCATATATGACGGGTGAATCGCCTACCCTTGGATTTTAACTGTGTTGTTTTCTATGATTTCATTAATCATTTATGATTTATGTGTGTATTGATTATTATTATATTTGTATTGTATTAGGACTTTGCAAAAAGTACTGATAAGGATATCAGGACATTTTTAGTATATTTTTAGTCTATAAATTAGTATATACATGTACTCTATAACTTATTGAATATTTTTAATTTTAGTTTTGATAAAAACAACACATTCCTAGATAAAATTATTTCTTAAATTAAAAGTTTATTTATAAAAAAAAATTATTTTAGGTAAAGGCATAGACAGCGTTATACAAATACAGTGATTTTTTTTTATGAAAGAACAAAAATAAAATGTTCTAAACATTTAAATGGGCATTTATAAGGTTTTTTTTTTATTTAAAAAAAGCCTTAATTTTAAAATTTATATGGAAAAAATCTAAAGATGATGTCAGCGTGCCCATTTTTTAGTGGTTCTATATAGGAAATTTGAAGAAAATTAAAAAAAATAATGAATATTTAACAATTAAAAAATGTGTATATGCATTTTACAAATATATAATTATTAGTCCCATTATTATATAATTTTTATTTTTTATTTTATGAACTAATAATATTTTATTGAAAATATAATTTTTGCATTTATAATTTATAATAACTCATAAGCATCATAGAAGAACGAAACAAAAAATAAATGATTAAGAATAACATTACCTAGCTCTTTACGTTGCTATTTTGTAATATGTACATATAAATACTTTTTTAAGTTACGAAAAAACTAACTCTTATGATTTTATTAAAATAAATATCCCTTAGAAAAATTTAAATATCGAAAAAAAGGCTATATAGGGCACTAGATATTGTTGTTATCTACATTTTTTTTTCGATTCATATTTCTAAGATGTTTTAAGTTGTTAAAAATAAGAAATGTTATCATGAGTTTTTATTAAACATTTTTTCCACATACATCCTCTTAAATTAAAATTTTGGTCTATAATAATATTTTTATAAATGTCAAACTTTATGATTGGGCATTAAATATGTTAACTTGCTCAGCCCCGTAAATATATTTATTGGCATATATATTATATTACTTATTTATATACTCATTATTTACTGTATTTATAAAAACCAATACGTTCAAATAATATGTACCATCGGTCAATTTATACCTATATTTCTCTCTCTCTAATTTTGTTTTTTTGAATTCCGATATTTGTATATTTATTTAAATTAAAATATACATATTTGAGTATTATTTTAAATATTTACTGCCCCCCTTATATTACGAAATATGTGCAACAACTTTTAATTTTTTAAAAGACAATCCACAATTTTTTTATGCATATAAAAAAAAAAATTAGAGTATTTAAAATTTTAATTTTGAATGTGCCATTTTTCCAAAAAACCGATTTGAAAATAAAAACAAAATGGAAATAGGAGACGCTTTTTATTGTGCTATTACAATTGTATGAGTATTAGTGATTCATAATAATCCGACCGAAAACATTGACTGTGTTATTGAACAAATAAAATTTCATGCACAATACGCCAGTATACGAGACGTGTTTAAGGTGTATTACTCGTGTATAGAACGTAATCTAACGTATCATTAATGCCATTTTCAACAATGCACGTTATCATTATCAACATTCCGAATTTTTGTATAATACATTTTTATTAAGAAAAATAAATTTTATTTTGTTTTGTTCTAGTTCTGAATAATGACAAAATTAATAGTTTATTTGCTATAAATATATTATATGTATCAATATTTGGATACCTACCTACCTATATTAATTATACATATGTATGTTGAAATATAATTATCCCAATATGTACTCTAACTACAAAAACTTACTAGGTACCAATTAATTTAAATATGTAATTTTGTATTTTTTGTTTAGATAATACTCTTAAATTAATTATTAATTATGTTTACTTAAAATTTTATATTTTTTTTTCTTTCAAAGTTAATTATAATAATGAGTTATAACATTTTAATATATTACATTAAGGCAGGAAGTCGGAACTCTTAATTTAAATACATACAATATCTTAAATAATACAATTTACATTGAGAGTGATAAATAAAGATAAGTAATGTAGGTACTTAAAGAATAGAAAATAATGTTTTATTCGTGCGGACGTGTTCCTTTAAATTTTATATTTCTATTTTTTTCAAAATAATATTTTTTTTTTTGTCCTTAATATTTAAACACAAATTTAAATAGTTGCATGTTTTGCTGTTAGAATCACGAAATCTACAAATATGCGTAGTAACTACTATGATCCATATCCAGGTATAATCTAAGAATGTTTGTCAACAATTCATCGTCATAATCAGTAATATTATAAAAATAATGAATATAATATAAATTCTAATTTCAAATTTATAAAATAAATAATAAATCTTTGTCAAATGTATACATTAGATTAAAATTTTCCTTAAAAATTAAAAAATATACATAATCCCTTCAATATTTAATGAAAACATTATTTAATTAAAAATGTATAATACATAATAAGTGTTAAAGCAATTAAAATTATTAAAATCTTGACTGTATAAAGCCGCCGACCTTTCTTATCTGTTATGCGTCCTAATCGTTCAAGTTCCAATCTTTGTTTTAATTACCATATTATGTATTATTATTATTATTATTGTTAATGTCTTTTCATAATGTTGTGTATCATACGCTATTATCGTTTTAAAGTATTATTGTATTATGATTTCACAGCCAACGCTTATTATTACTCTATTTTTTCTGTTCTGTGTACGTGTTCGCCATTGAGGCAACATTTATTTTGTATTTAATCATTGTGATTTCTTCTGTTTGCGTTTTTTTAGTTTAATTGTTAAATTCATTCTTAAACGCTCGTACCACTTATAACCATTATATACATTGTATTTTCATATTATTAAAATAAATACCTATATCATAATATACAAGTGGTTATAAATTATTATTATTATTGCTCACACCACTTGTGAACCTGGTCATTTCTCCAGTGGTCATCTGCAATCCAGTGTCAAATCAGGTCATTTTCGACATCTCACATGTCCAACATCGGAATTAGTGCCTATCATTCAGCGTAAGATCAGCCACAACATTGGGTTATGTAAAGGCCGCCCACATTATCAAGTTGTCCATCATATATTTTCATCTGCTTTAGTTTTAAGTGGATCTGACAGGTTTGATTTAATCCTAAATTATTTGTGTAATTTGTGATTTAAAACTCTTCTCACCGGAAATTAATTTTCTTTCCTTTTCTTCGTTATCGTCGTGGCTGTTGTGCTGCCTACATTACGCGTTGCTAGGCGCTCAGACCACGTAGGGTTTATGTAAATAGTTTTGCCTATCTGCCCAATTTACGGCGAAGCATGTAAGTATAATTACCTACCCTCAAAATAGCAGGCGTACTCAATAATTTTTTTAATATCGGTTTAGGCTGAGTGGTCCTTGGGAATCCTTTACCTTGTTCCTAATTCAAACAATAAGTATTATATAATAATCAAATAAACAAATTGAACATAATCTATTTCAATTTATTTCTAATATGTACAGATTAACAAGATAAAACATTTATTTTAATGAGCTTCAAAAAAAAAATGTTTCTTATAATTAAGTCTAAAAATACACTATGAAGAACCATTAATTTTTAATGTTAATAGTAGTGGACATGCGCTAATTCCAAAATATAATTTTATATGTTTATTCAACATAAATTATATTAATACAGATTTCAAAAAACAATTTATTCATTTATCTTATGGAAAATTTGTAAAGTTCAGATGTAGTTTTAAAAAATTTGCATAGGTCTTGGATATTCAATACCTATTATGTCAAAAAATTATATGTATATAATATAGTGACCATATTAGCATTTATTTTCCAATCTGCATCTGCTTGTAATATTAATAACACCTTAGATTATACCCAGCTATATACAAAAATCAGAATTCTTAATCAATAATTAGTCATAGTTCTTAGATATATTCTACATTTAAATTGCATTCTTCTAATATAAATTCCTCAATGCTATTGAATATTCAAATAAAAAATGACAAAGTTAATTTAAATGTTAATTTGGAAAATATCTAATTTTAAACTGATATAGTAGTTAAGATTTCAAATGTATTTCTTATAATTAATTTATAGTTTGTACCAAATAATTGTATTTTTTTTTCAATATGATTTTTTTGTATTGTAAAATTATTTATTTTATTATTAATCTTTTTTATCTAATACCTAATTATGGTATTTTATTTTATTTTTTTTTAAATTATAGTTTTGAAATTAACACGTCATTAAATTTACATCAAGTTCTATTAAAAATTATATAAAATGTTGTAATTTCATAAATATAAAAAATGTTTTTTTTTTGATAAATAAGAGAACAATAATTATTATTCAAGAATGATTTTACAAATTTCATAATTTATTCCTTTTAATTGATATTATTATAATTTTTTTTTAATATTAGTTTTGATAACTAAATAACTATATATCATAAAAACTTTTCTAGATAGACGTTAAAATTATTAATTTTTGTTTTCATCAACCATTATTTGGTTAGTTTACAATATTAATTAATTATGAACTAATTATCTACCATAATCAATTTTCTAGAAAAACGTTAAAATGTATTCAGAAACATTTTTTTTCTTTTTTTTTATTAAGTAAAAATTTAGTTGCTTTACAATATTTTATTACATTCACTATTCTCTATTTTGACCCTTTTTTACATGATGCTGTGAATTTCTGTATCATGTAAAATTAAGATATTTACACGTCTTCATTTGCACATTCTATTATTCTACGATTCAATTCTTTAATATGACTTAGAACATGTACTATTATACTATTATACTATTATACTATTATTCATTGTTTTATGACAATTATTATTATTCTTGTTTCTGTAAATTTGGTTGGTAGGTACATCATTATTCGATATTCTTTCTGTCTAACTTATTTATGTGTTTGTCTACACACCTAATTTTTAATGCTTCCTGGGATATTTTTTCTGCTTTATTCAGTATCGACAATGTCACATATGTTAATAACATATAAATATAATATTTTTGAGATTTACCAATGTATTTAAATATTGTTTTTTTATTTTATGCACTATATTTAGTTTCGTTCATAGACTGTAGACATTTGATTTTATATTAGTTCATAGTTTTTATTTTTTTATTTTTTTTTATACTATTTTTAACGGCAGTAATAATTTGATTTTGTTTTCAGTAACAACTCATTGCATGTCTTTTTTTATTAACAATTTTCCAATTTGCTTTGAGATATATATTTGTAAGTAGTATTTTGTTTATGCAAGCTCACATTTCATTAATTTATTTATTGTAATGAATTGAGGTTGGCAGTTGGTATAACATTTGTCAAAAATGTATGAGAAGTCCAAAACAATGTAAATGAGTTGTCTTAGATGTGTTTAAAATAGTTTAGAGAAGATGAAGATTTTTTTAGAACAGCTCAAATATATTTTACTGCATATAATTCAGTTCTGATTATATTTTCCAACATGTGTCTAAAGAAAATATTGTTATTATTGTTTTACTACAATTTTACATATAAAGTACCTATTTTAAATATAAATCTATAGATACCTACCTTATATCTACTTATTATTGTCAATAAAAAAATTATTATATTCTAGAATAGTAATTGAGAACTATTAAATATGAAGTATAAGCACATAATTATTTAACGCTTTGAAACATGGTTTGAATAATTTTGGATCATTTAATTTCCATGACATTTTTTTTTTGTTTGACTTTTAATGAAATTGCATATTTAGAAATTTTAAAGCTATTAATTTAATAATTAAATCAACAATATTGATTAAAAGAATAATATTAAAAACATTTTTTTTAAATGTAATATTTAAGAACATTTAAAAAATGTAATCATGTAATCATTAAGATAAATAATATAATTGGCACGTACCAAGATTGAAATATAATACTTAAATTACACTAAATAGTTATATTATTTACTTTTCTTAAATGCAATATCTATAGATTGGGTATAAGTTTATTACATTATAATTTGTAATATTTATTATTGTATATAATATAGTCAATATAATATTATACACTGTAGCTTATATAATATAAGAAAAACATTTTTAACGAAAGAACATCCACGTTCTAATTGTTTATCATTCGTAAGTATCTACCTATTTAGGTATTATGTATTCAGATGTTTAGTTAAAAAAAAAAATAAACAACTTAAATCTACTATCTTACTCAAACAGTATACATAACTTACTAAAATTATTATAGCTATACTTGTATGCCTGTTGTAACATGCATTGTTTAAATATGAAAAATATATGATAGTCGAAACAATTAACTGTTAAGTCACGGAATAATTAAATTTTCTTTATTTACTCATCATATAATTACAAAATGTGATATCACAATTCGTCATGGTCAAAATGTTGATATATTGAACAATATTTTATAATTCACGTTACCGTTATTTTTTGACAATATACTATGAAAAATATTACATAATTAAATAGTTAAAAGTAAAGTATAAACAAAATAATTCATAATTTATTCAAATCAATTATTCATCGTAATTTATAATGATAATACCACAGAATATACAGAAAGGAATCCTCACAGACATATTGAAAAATTTCTAAATTCTCTAAATCCAACAGTGTATGAAATTCCCATTATTCTATGGTATTTGGTCACTGATAATAAAGCATGGTATTGTGATATCAACATAGATATATAAAATATCTATGGATATCAGCATTTCTAATGTAAACATATCTAGATATTATTATCATTATATGAAAACTCACTATATTTATGAGACAGTGTGACCATAAATATTTAAAAACAAGGAAATAGGTATTACATTTCATGTACCCTTGATGAATTTATAGTATGGCCGGCCTTTTTCGGGCGGCCCTAAGAACCCATGTAATTTTTATCAAGATTCATTTCTGTATATTCTGTGATAATACCGTGATAATATTACAGCTGATAATTTTCAAGTTATCTGTGATAATCATCAACTAAGATTATATGGACTAGCAACGACATGGCAGGCATGACAAAATAGATAGGTAAATCAGCAACAATACGAATTTTAGTCCGGTATGCACATCCCCACTTTTTCCTATATATTAGGTTCTCTGATTTTCGTTCAATTCTGTGGTGATAGCTTGGAAATGTATACTTTATATATGTAACCAATGAGGGGCAGAGAACTTAATACACGGTAAAAAGTGGGGATACTTCACATAGATGTATTCTTCTCCTTCACCTTCTCTCCCAAATATTAGGGATCGGCCACTCTGGTCCTACACTTCCACTTAACTCTATCTCCCGCATCATCTTCACTTACTCCCACCTTCCTCATATCACCCGCCATTACATCCCCCCATCTCTTTTTCGGTCTTCCCCTCCCCCTCTTACCAACAACATGCATTTCCCTTACTAATCTTACTGCCTCAGACCCTTCCCTCCTTGATACATGCCCGAACCATCTTAATCTATTCTCTCTCATTTTGTCTACTATCGAAGCTACCCCTATACTACCTCTGATATACTCATTACTTATTTTATCCTCTCTAGTAACTCCACTCGTCCACCTTAACATTCTCATCTCAGCTACACTTATTCTCTGTTCTATCTTTCTACCTACTGCCCAACATTCCGTTCCATACATCATTGCAGGTCTCACCATTGCCTTCGAAACCCCCATCTTTCTGTATAACGGACCCTAAATACTTGAACTTCTCCACTTCTCCCACCACATCCCCACTTAACTTTATTTCTAGCCTTTCCCTATTCCCTTTGTGTTTCCTTTCACCAAAATCATACTCTATATATTCTGTTTTACTCCTACTAATCCTTAGTCCTTTACTTTCCAGAGCTTCCCTCCACTCTTTAAGTCTTTCATTCACTTCCTCAGGACTTTCTCCTATCAGTACTATATCATCTGCAAACAACATGCACCATGGTAACTCCCCCTGTATATCCTTTGTTATTCCATCCATTACCAGGGAAAATAAGTAAGGACTCAAAGCTGAACCCTGATGTACCCCTACTTTAACCTTAAAATCCTCAGTTTCTCCACACAGACTTCTCACTCTTGTACTCGCCCCTTCATACATATCTTCAATAATTATGTTCACATACACCTTTGGTAATCTTTTCTTCATTAATGCCCATTTTAAGATCTCCCTAGGAACACTATCATAAGCTTTCTCTAGATCAATAAATACCATACACAATTTCTTTTTGATTTCTCTGTACTTCTCTACAATCTGTCTCACACAAAATATTGGCTCCATTGTTAACCTCCCAGGCATAAACCCAAACTGATTTCTAGTAACAGTTGTCTCACCTCTTACCCTTTTATCTATTATCTTTTCCCAAATCTTCATACTGTGGCTCATAAGTTTTATCCCTCTATAATTACACAAAAGTGAAATTGTATATTTAAAATAATAATTTTTATATTTTATTTTAATATGTTTTTTAAAATGAAAATTTCATACAGTAAACAAAAGGAAGTTCTATTTTATGTACTTCTTAAACGGTATTAACCCTCAATTTTTGTACCCTAAGTATAAATACTGAAAACTAGAACTTTAAAAATTCAATGAATTTTTTATCTAGTGTTGAAAGTTAAATTGTAGTAGTATTTCAAGTTACAGCTTGTCAATAAGTTTATCTTAAGTGCGTATATCATCCTCAAAACCACTATCTTTCTATAAAACATATGCTAACATCTCAACCTCACCCATTTCATCGCTACTCGTCTTCAATACTTATTTTTCCTTATTCGCTCCGTATTAATTTTCTCAAAAATCTTTCTTTTGTACCCAAATTGTCTGTCCATCAGTCATCCTATCCGTCGTGGTTCAACTCAGAACTCGAAAAACTATTTTCTTTAAAAAAATGGTGGTCATGCCAAATTAAAAATAACTTACTTTCTATCTGACTACCGATCTTTTTCTCTCTCTCGTACTCGTTACAAGTTCCTGTCCAAACGTTGTTACCATGATTTTATTTCCCACGCCGAATTATCTCGCTTGCATAAACCTAGCTCTTTCTGATCTTTTATACGTAAAACCAGCTCTTCACACTCCTTACCAACTTGTGTTGAATTTGATGGTATTTCTTTATCTTCCCCTAGTGATGTGGCTAATCTTTTCTTTAATTACTTTTCTTCTATTCACTCTCCTCTCTCAAATGCTTTATCTTCCTTTTCGAATCTCTTTCCCGCTTACTCCTTCTTACCTTTTAATGTTAAGTTTACAATTGACAATGTTAGTAAATTTTTATTCTCTCTTCGTAATATTAAATTTATCGGACTAGACAGTATTTAAGGTCACTTCCTTTATATCTTAAGCGATGTTATGATCTGGCCCATCTATCTTCTATGTAAAAAGTCCTTCGATGTGGGAATTTCCCTTCATTTTTCAAATATGGCTCTATCATTTCTACTCAAATACTCAAAACTGGTAATCTAGAATTTGTCACTAATTACTGACCAATAACTAACCTTTCTAAATTATTTGAAACAATTGTCCTCATCTCTATTCGTCTATATCATCTATATCACTATATCATATAACACTATATCATCTACAAACAGCACGTACTATAGTACCACACTCTGTATATCCTTTGTTATTTCATTCATTACGAAGGAAAATAAGTAAGGACTCAAAGTCCAACCCTGGTACACTCTTACGACGACACTAAAATCCTCAGTTTCTCCACAGAGACTCATCATTTTCACTCTTGTAATGTTGAAAAATGAATAACAAAATAAGATTATAAAAAAATGTGCTTATTAATACTAAAATTCGTGAAAATGTAATGAAAATATTAACATTAAATATTTATAGGTAATTAACTCACGCGACGACAGAAAACAAACGTAAACGTGAACGCCGAAAAATAAGCACATAGGCAACAAATAATGCACAACAATACAATCTACACCACATGATCCTATAAGGAGTAATATGTAGGCAATTAATTATTGTACGGCTTTGTGCTCGTATTAGTAAACAGATCATTAGTGTTGGTAAATCGCATGAAAAGTATACGGGGAGCTATAACACGCACCCACGTGCACATGTCAGAGATCTATTTTGCTAAAGGTACGCGTATAATGGCGCGTTTTCATGGTTAACATTTTCTATGGTACGTGTTGCGGTCACGGCTACTGCAACAAAATTACATAATATACCTAATTAATAAAATATTGAAAAATTAAAATCAGGTAATTAATAAAAAAATATTAAAACTTAATTTTTATAATATATATTTTTTTATTTTTATAATAAAAGAGAAATACTTTAGGCACATTTTCTATATTTCTATATTATTTTTTTATGATATATACTTATTTTTATATAGGCATATTGTTATTTTTATAATTTAATTGCATTTATACAGTAGTAATGAGTAATTTAAATAAGACAAGTTGTAAAGCATTACTTAAAAATTAAAATCCATGTGTAATTTTGTTTATTAAATATATCTATATAATCTATTCAGCTGTTGTTATCTGTTATATTCTTAAATATAAATAAATTATTAATGTGTAAGTACATACTTATACAGACAATATTTTGAGACTATGTATAATTTGTGGATTACAGAACAAAAAACAAAAAAATATTTTAATGGTAGGTAAGTTAACATAATACTTTTCATATTTAAAATTAAAGTACCGAATTTCATTAGGTACCTACCGACTACCTACCTAGTTATAAACTTGGATAACAAAAGTAATTTTAGTAAACAGTGTTTATACCATATAATCCTATTACATTCCTAGCTGGTATAATTTGTTTGTATTTGTATGACTTTTGTAGAATTTTATAAACAGTCCTCATAACTGCTATTAGTATTTATAAAAGTAAATATAGTGACAAATTGTTACTTTTTTGGCAAAATAAAAAATGAATAATGTTTTGGTAACACGGTAAACAAATTTGTATTAATGTTAAATGTATTTGTTTATTAAATAAATATTTTTTACAACAAAAACAAAATAGAATTTATTAATGTTAATATTTATTTAATCAATTAATTTAATTAATTTATATTTAGTCATCCATAACAAAATTATGTGCCAGTCCTCTTAAATACTCCATTCGTTGCCGATTTCCATAGTTTTGGACCAAATGGAGGATTCGATTACTGACATCCACAAATTTTTTTTTGGTTGGTGATGGTTGATTGCCCGCAACTAGATATGCATAATAGATATCCCTTTCATTTTGAACTTTTTTTAATTCTATTATAAATTTCCATATAGTAGAATTAGTCATGGAAAGTTGCGCCTGAAGTCTTCTATGATCAGCTTCGGCAATGTTATTACTTTTCTGTAATATAAATACTATCTTATCTTTGTTTTGTAAATTATTAATTAGAAAAAAAGTTAATGCCACATACAATAGTAAAAAAATGATTTACCTACATAAAATATCAAACATTATAATTTAAATATCTTTAACCCCAAATCCCGATGTGGTTAGTTCAAAAATATTGTCCTTTATCTATTTTATAATAGTTAAGTACCTATTTTCTCTTAAAGGTTGTTTCGTTTGTTTTTCGTAGACATGTTTTTAAACAAATATCGTGATTACACAACAATAAGAAATGGTACATACCTACCCAGGACTATTTTTAAATTGTTAAAATGTATTTAAATATTTTGAAATTGTAGGATTTTAATTTTTCTAAAATCTACCAATACAGAACCTCTTAGAAAACGGGTGTGTGACGCTACACTACTCTTAATCCTATTATAATTTGTATATAGAGGTGCAAGACTGGTAAATGTGAATTTACAAATTTACAAAAATATGTGCTCGGTAAAATTGTTTACCATATTATAGGCATGTTAAATAAGTAGATAGGTATATAACATATATATATATATATAATAGGTACATAATTCAAATATTTCCAAAAGTATTTATTTTCAAAATATTGATTATTGAATATTTATTATTTAAAATGCACACATTTTACTGAAAACAACTATTTTGCGAGAAAAATGTTTTCTTGGACTTAATATGAAATTAATTAAGGAACTAAATTCTTATACCATATAGTACTCACCTTATATACATAAGATTATCTGTGTTCTAACCATTTTTTTGGGGGATATTTACAAATGGTAAATTATCAGTTATAATTGTGTTATCGAAAAGAGTACAACTATAGAACACAGATAATTTATTGTTGACTAAATTACCTACGTAATAGCACTTATTATGAATGATTTGGATAAATCAGAAAAATTAATTTTGAAGCTTCTATAAGTCTGAAATCTATATTTAGATATTCTATACCTATTCTTTAGAGATTTTTAGTAGATAAATATAAAAAAAAACACGGTCTAGATGTTTTTTAAAAGTTCAACTATATAATATAGGCATTATAATATTTTTAAAATAGGTATTGCACACTACAGTATACACTATATAACCCAAATAAAACAGTCGAGATATAATATAATAATGTAGGTAATATCTATAATAATGAAGTTTAATGTTTTATTTTTTTTATTTCTAATTTTATAATTTAATAAATGTGTCCGGTTGTGAGACTGTGGCGGTGATAAGGTCGTCGACGATTTGTCCAGCGGCGAGTCGGTAGCGGCGAGGTGGTTGGCGGCGAAACGGTGGCAGCGAGATGTCTTAGACCCTTCTACATAGGTGGTGAAAAATATATCCCGAGATTTTTTTAGCATTTTTTTTTACACTTTATTTATTTACCATAATATTATGTAGGTAATGTAATATGTATATAGTGTGATCCATTTTTATAGCTTTTAATCTTTTAACATTTATAAAAAATATGGAATGCTATGGAATTATAGAATTATAGGTACGTTTTCACTCCAACAATTTTATAATTTAGCCCGGACACTGTTAATAGATAGGTACTAATTTATTAAATATTGATTTTATTTATTTTAAAAACTCATTGGTTGTAAATGTTGTAATATCTCATACTGTCTAACAATAAGAAGACGGTAAATTGTTTTTGAGTTTATTAAAATCTATTGCAATAATAATAAAAATACTCATAGACATTATATTTTGTAAAACAAAGTTAATGATACATTTTATTCGTAATAATATGTCCGTTGTTAATATAACTAATATTCACTTTGCAAAATGTATATTAGGTATCTATATATATCTGGAATTCATATCTATACAAAAAACAAATTGTAATATTATTATAGCCTATAATTTATAAGTAAGTTTTTACTTTTTTCAAACTGCTAATTTATTTTATTATTATTAATTAAATTTTACATCAATATTATTATAGGGTATATTCCTAGTTTACGGGACACCTTTAATATTTTTTTCGTCCTTATGTAGTTTTCAACAACAAAAAAATATGGTGAAGACAGAATTGTTCGGTCGGACTGAGTTTTAAAGTTGACACTTTCAATTTCTATGATAAATTTACGAGTTTTGTTTATTTGATATTGTAGTGTAATAGAATATCATGGCCTTTACAGGCCACAGGGTCTCAGGTTCGATTCAATACCGGAGATTTGAATCTCTTTTTTTGCACTTTTTTTTTTAACCTTTTAATTGTATACAAGGTATCTTAGAAAACTATGTATTTGTCCCTGTTACCTTCCCAACTTGGTGTTTCATAATAAATTGAGGGGATGTTTTCGATTTAAACTGTCCGAGTGAGCGCAGCGAGCGATTGACCCTGCGCGGTCTCTAGGTGCGTCCAAAATGAATTATACCCAAAAACTATTTATTAAATCCTGTTACCTATTTGGCATGATATACGATCAGGTACTAGACATTTTATGAGAAAAAAATACAAAATAAAGTGCAAAAAAATGATTTGATGATAACCTTCTCAGTATCGAGATCGAGACCGTGCGCCTATTCCATTAGACTACAATACCAAACGAATATTATGGGTGAAATAGTGAAAGGTCATTTAACATAATACTACTAAAACAGAAATTGTAAGTCTCGTAACATCAAAAATAAGTCCAACCAGGACATTCTGATTTCACTTTAATTTTTTTTGTCAAAAAATGCATAAATTCGAAAAAAAAATGTACTAAACCGCAAAAAAAGATGCAAATTTCGCGGAGTCGTGGAGCTTCGAGTCCCATTTGTAGCCAATTTTGTCATAGTCCTTGTTGACAACTCTTAATCTTGGAGTCGTAATAGTGTCGAATCCTGTTGGGCGCTAACTTTGTCGTATACGTCAATGTAGGTTTTGACGTATATGGCAACACAAATTAATAAAACAAAAACTTAATAAAAAAAACACTTTACCTAATACAATCGCAAACATATATCAATATAAAGCAAAAATATTGTATTTTGCCTTTTCGGAGGTCTCTTGCGAGTACCTCCTCGCGAATGAGATTGAACACAATACTATCGTATTTTTATTAACAGTAATAATTTAGAAAATTAAAATTAAAACATAAGTAATTAATAATTTTGACCTGGGTGTGATGACATTTTCAGGTATGTTAGTACACACGTCAGTATGTACACATAAATGCCCATAACAATTGTGACATTACGTGTCATAGTCATTTTGTGGAATTTGAATAAATTTAAACAATATTATATTGTCTCGCCGTACGCCCGCGCGGTTATTCATTCGCGTATAGCATATTATATGTGTACACACAAACATGGGCGTTCCGAACGGGGGGGAGGGTGTCTACCCCCCCTAGGAGTTTTGTCAGTCGGCAAATCGCAAATGTGGTAGAAAAATTGGTATATATTCGGAAAAATGTCAAAATAAAATTGTCGTCGCTGGTTAGCGGTTGTATTTGGTTGTATTATAGTAGGTAAGTATTATTATTATTAACTATTTATGTATACGTAGAATAGATATACTTATTGTCAGATAATATGCTGTTGGATACGGTTTGAATGATCCGGGATTTTCTCAAAATACCCGCGTTATCGCAACAACGCGTAAACGTACTATGCGCGACTGATTCCACTCCACCCGCCAACCCACCCTGTCAGACCTACATATTACAATATGTATAATGTATATATCATATATATATGGGCCATCCCGACCGGATATGTGCGTTTGTATTATTATAATAATAATTATTATTAAGTGGTGAAATGTTCTTATTGTAACTTTATAGTGTGCGTTTCCTTGTATCATTATTTTACGTTGTGATTGCCGCGTGATCTAAGCTCGGATTGCAGTTTTTGTCTAGTAATAATGTAATTATTAATATTATTATTATTATTATTATTTACTATTATACGCGTTTAATATTGTAAGGCAACAAATATAGGAAACAGTATTTTTTTTTACCTTATATAAAATTGTATTGCAGTGGCGGTCAGAGGAGACTGAAACTGAGTTTAAGCCCTTAAAACCCTTTAAACTCTTAAAAATTTTTAGCTACCAATAAAAATTTATATTGATATATATATTATATTATATATTATACTTGAAAAAACTGATATCATCAGAGAACTTTTTTCCGGACAAAAAAGTACATCTGACTGACATAGGCCGTCGTGTAACCATAATATCTAAGCCGTGCTGAAAACTACACCGTACACACAGTGAAGTGATATTTATATAGATAAATTTCCCGTTTTTATAGGTACTAGGTAGGTATGTACAGAGGGGCGTCATTTCAATTTTTATTTCGGGTGTGCAAACTTTTTAGCATTTCACCATTTCACCTGGGCATTTTTTATTCCAATGCTACGAAAATACTTCTTTAAAAACGTAAATAAGCAAAAAAAAAAACCGAACTTTTTTTGGTTAGCGCATTGGAGCATTAGCAAGCCACTTTTAAATTAGTGGTGGTGGCGTGGTGCCGTTGCACACTTAGCCCCCCACCCCCAAATGACGCCCCTGTATGTACATCATTTATAAAGTTTAATCAAATATGCAGAGAAAAACAAAAATTTATTTAACTTTTCACATATTATTTTACAGTTAGTAGGTACCTAGTATTTTATTTTTATTTTATACAGCTAATTTTATTATTATTACCTATTATCAGTTATATATTTATATAATGTAGTTTAGCTTATGCTTATAACAGCAAAAAAAAAATACCTTTATCCCAGTGCTGTAATTGGGGGATGTGCAGGAGGATGGAGTTCCTCTTCTATTTTATAATATTTTTAGAGCAACCTAACTTATTACTTTTTTCCAGTATAAGAGTTTCATAGTTTGAGAGAACGCTCATTTATTGAAATATACCGGCCCAATAAGAGTTTTGATCCTTTAAAACAAAATTTAATGTACCTATTATAGAGTACCGGCTACTAAAAATCTTCCAAATTTCACTTTGTGTTCTTATATTTTTGGCTACACATTACTAAATCGGCCCAAATATCGCGTGGCTCACCGAGTTGAACTCGGTAACTCACCGGGCCTATCCGTACATGCATGCTGTATCTTATTTATTATTATAAGCCTAATTATTATTAGGTATTAGTATTTTAGTATTTCTTAATATTAAAAATCACCATCACGGAGATTATCGCCACCGCCACCACGGCAGTGTGCACAGTGTCGTGATATTCATTATCGCCACTGAGGCAGTGTGTGCGTAGCTTTAGAACTCGATTTTATTTTATTTATATATTTTTTAAATTTATATATTTATATATGCGTGTAAGCGTGGCTTGGATATGATAAATAGTAGTGTATTGCAACAGGTTTCGTTAAAAATAGTAAAATTGCCGTGAAAAATGGAAAAATACTTTTTATTATTAAATAATTTTAATACATTAATATACGAACAAAAATGTCAATTAA